>VZUA01017837.1:2544-23235 GCA_013401035.1 Horornis vulcanius
TTGGAGAAAAAAATGTATAGATACTGTGCTCCCCTACAATGTTTAACAGCACAAAAGAAAAAAAAAAGAGCAAAAAATTCTAAAAAATTCTAAAATTCTAAAATCATTTCCATTAGACAATAAAAGCCTTTTTGTTCATTAATAGCTAAACTTGTTTGTTACAATTACAATTTTTAACGACATAAAGTTTGGTTTAAAACAGCCTTGGAAAAAATCTGAACATTTTGAAAATGTTAAAATACCCATTTTAACTGTATTGAAAAGTTAATATAAAATTTTCTTCCACATACATACATATTAACAGTTTGCCATTCTTAGAATGAACATTTCCTTTTAATAATGCCTCATTTGCAGTTCTCATAACCAGCTGAAGATTCAATACCTCATCTCAGCAGTTTATTTCAGAGCAGAGTGTCACTCCACAGCTTTTACAATGGGACACCACAACAAAAGGCACATAAAGCAGATTATGTCAAAATTTTTGCTCACCCTGTTTGCTTTGCTGTAATTAAAATAACTTAGCAAATTCGCAGCAAAGAGCAAATATTTACAGAAGGCCTGAAGCTCCCTGTGTTGTGTGTACAGAAGGAATGATAGCATCCTAATTCCACAGACTTTTCAGCAACAGGCAAACACTGTTACTACAAAATTGCTGTTTTCTGTCCCTGCCTCCCCAAGATGGGAAATCGGTCCTGTGGCTTGGACAAAGGAAAGCAGTCAATCAAGAATGATACCAGGAATAGACTGGGGCTTTTTCTTGCTGAAATAAGAAATGTAAATTTTGAATTAAAAGACAGTAGCTTGGAAGTTCTGTCACAAAAGACTAGATTTTTGATGGATCTAGTTTTCCAGAATAGTTAATTTTATATTTACTCTATTTTGTTGGTAATCAGGAGCACATTTACAAAGCAATGCCCCTAAAAATTCCTTCGGCAAGAGATCTAGGTCAACGCTTATCGAGAGGGTTCTGTTGTATTGAGAGAGGTATTTTCCAATATGTACAGCAATAAATAACATCACCATTGATTAACCAGACAGAGAATAGCTGAAATGTGAATATAGTATGTGGCTGTACAACTGTATAATGCAAGAGTTAGTACAGGCAATAAAAGAGTGATTCTTCTCTATTTCTTGTGGTAACATGAAAGAACATTAAGATCTATCAAGAAATAATCAGAATAAGCCACTCTGGATAAGAGAACCAATTGTTTCTCATTTACAAGCTTCTTTAAGTTACTGGTTTTGTATGGACCTCAGATACTACGTGTTAGAATTAGATTTATCAAGACAAGATGACATGTCTAAGCTCCTTTCCATAGAATTCAATCAAGAAATTTCAGTATAAATCAACACAGAAAATGTTATCTTAATCATTAAAGCCACCTTGCATATAAATATTCTGTTTCTGGCACGTTATTTTTCATCTCCTTCAACTCCAGCCGTAGGCTGTGGAAAGGGCTCCCTCTTACACACCTGGCAGGATTTATCTGGGGCAAAGAAAAACAAGATGTTGGCACTGGGCCTAATGATGAATGAACTACAGCACAGAAGATGCTGATATTTATTATCTAACCTTTTGGGGAGTTTTCTTTTAAGGATGCATAAATATCCTAAGGTCTCTCTGACAGATCCTGTAACAACATCAAAGCAAATGTGGCAGGTTGGTTGTTGCCTCATTGTTTAAGGCATTGACCATCACACAACAGTTTTTTCTCTTAACCCTTAAACAAATGTTGGGAAACCAACGAGAACAGAAAGTGATTTAAGACTTTTTTCCCAGGACAACAAGGCTAGGATACATTTATTGTAATTTAGGCATAAAACAAACGTGATTTAGAAGTAGCCACAGGCTGACTCTAATGACTTCACATGAACGATGCAGAAACCTAAATGTGTGTACGTACCTCTGCCAAAGTATGCAAGGAACAAAATGCATTAGTTTACCCATCTTTTTAAACATTTGGACTTTAATCAGTGCAAATTAGATCTGAGGAGAGATTTTCTTTTGCTAAGTGAACTTTGTATCTGGCAAATGATGGAGGAACTTCTAGGGGAAGGCAAGATATAATCAATATTTTTTTTTTTTTTNAAAGGCAAGCAAATTAACCTGAAAGAAAATTAAAAGCAATTCAGAAAAACTAAAATGACAACAAAGAACTCATCAGTGATGCAGTTATTGTTTCACACTCTAAATGCCTTTGGAAAATTTTCAGTTGAATGTCTCCTTTTTTAAATTACCTTTTTACTCTGAAAACCCACTGACCTCTCCATAGTTCTCTGAATTTTTTTTTCCCTGCTAAGCTACCGGTAATTCATTTTACTTAGCAAATTCAACTCTGTCTGCCCCAGAATAAAATGAAAGCCTCCATTCTATGTGCACAAGACAATGCTTTTCAATTATAAAACATCTGCAGGAGCTACAGTGTGATTTAACATTTTAATGGAGAGTATGAGACTTAACATTGATTTAACATTTTAATGGTGGGTATGTAAATATTCATTCTACATTTCTTTCATATATTCTCCAGGTTGCACAATTAAGTGTCATGTATCAAACACATATAAAGGGAATGTTTTCTTGCTCTGCTTGTAAAAGAATCAACAGTTAAGTTACTTGTGGCTTTTTTCAGGTTAGAGCATTTCACTGTACTTTTCCTCAATATGTACTTCAGGGGTTTTGCTTGTTTTTTTTTTAAAATGGTAATGTAATGACACTTGATTAAAAACAAACAAAACTGATCAGCCAAAAGCTCCTCTGTAATCCCAAATGCAATTCTCACCAGTTTGCTTTCTTGATAGCAAGACTGGCTCTTGGTATCTGCCATCTGCTTGCAGAAAAAACCTGCCCTCCTGATTTCCCCATGCGTGGCATTTTTATTGTTTGTACTTTCCTCATAAGGAAAAGCTGGGATGTTTAAAAGTTTCTAATTGGATTAGAAATTTGCTTTTAAGATCTAGGAGGTTTCCTCCTGCCTACACAGCAACACTTAAGTTTTAAGAACTGCCGGGGATTACAAGGACAGCCGCTCTGCATAACAACACAAATCAACAGGCAGGGTTTATTTCTGCCGCTCAAAGCAAGCCAAGCTTTACTTCCATGAACTCCAGAAATTTCCTAAAGGTCAGCATCACTCTCTGTGTAGTGTGGTCCTCTACCACGTCACACTGACTCCATCTGCTGCAGGAATAATTCACTTATTTCCTCTCCCTCTTTCAGTAGAGCAGGTACAGTAGAAGGTGTGAGCTGTTCACTGAACGCAAAGCAGTAAGAAGGACGGTGCCGCTCCCCCTCCTGCTGGGCAGGCTCTTCCCAGTACTGCACGGTGGGATGGGGCACTGCCTGCTGCTCAGTGCTTGGGGGAAGGCACCCAAGAGCCACACAAAACCCTCGACTCAAACTGGGGCTCCGTACTGGCTTCATCTTACAAGCAAATTGTTGTTATATTTTTCTCTCTTCCCCCTCTTGCAAATAAAATAGTTCCATTCACTGCAGAGAGAGGCCACAAATTAATTGATCTTTCCCAAGAGTTCATTTCCATCAATAGCAAGCTATTAGCCCAGGCCTTGCCAGTGAGTGAAAGGAGGCACAGGTTAGTGCTGTGCCATTAGTGTGCTCCCTAAGTACTGTGGAAATGTCATGGGAGTCTGGGAAAGAGGCAGCAAAAACAGATGAGTGACACTTCTGACATAAGGAGACAACAGAAATGGCTCCTTTACCTGAATGTCAAAACTTTCCAGGTAAACTCAGACTCAGAGAGACAAAAGTGAGGGGCAAATGCCAGGGTAGAAAATGCCAGCTGTGCCTCTCTTCTACAAACTCGGACTGAATGTCCTACCCAAGAAACTACACTAAAATTCCTGTTGGAAGTTAATTCTTCCAATTAGTATTGTGAGAACTTAGCCTGCCTAACTAAACAGCGGATGTGTACCATGCAGAAATAAAGATTTAAGCAAAATGCAAACCACGCACCAAAATGAATTTCTGAGTCAAATACTGAGGACAGAAGTCCTACTAAGTTGAAAGCAATTATGTGTTGACATTTGTCTTGATGAATTGCCTTCAAACACATTGAATCCTACGGCCAGGATTCTCATGTCTTGGGGAAATGTTCGAGTCCTGCAACCATGACCCAGACCATAAAATCAGTTCAGTTTTCCTCTCATTTGCTACAGTTTGTATTGTGACGGTTGGACTTCATTACAGATCTTATTGTCAAAAGACAACTTTTCCCTTATTTCCCTGTCCCCTTCCTCTTGTGTGACTGATGAAGCAAAAAGAGAAATCCAAGCCAAAACATCAGTCAAAAATTTAAGAAGGAAAAGATCCAGTTCAAATGCTTGTTTGGCAATCACAGAAACTCCTCCATTTTTCTTATTCTTTATAAACATTACATCAAGTAAGAGTTCTTTAATCTTGCCATTTCTTACATAGATACTCTTCACTCAGTGACTGCCAGTTTTGCTTCTAAGTAAACTGCAAAGATATATGAAGGCAGGCTCAGGAAAACACATTTCCACATGCTTATTAATTTCTTTAATCTAAAATCAAATATCCCCTCGTTTTTGTGTCTGAAATACACCTCTACCATCATAAAGCCGCTTGTGAACACCACGGAGCTTTTTCCCAGCCACTGCAATCTGGCATCCAATGATCTCTGCAAGTTGCACATTTAATTAGTCTGAGAAACTCATTAAGGTATCTGGAATATTAAGATGACAGCATTGTTCCAACCAGCACAGTGCACAATCTAATATGGCAGATGGCACAGGCTGCTGACACCTGGGCTGCTTTGCCATCTTGCTGACAGATACAAACAGTCAGCAGTATAATTGAAAGATACATAATCATAAAAAAGGGTCTCAAAATAAAATACCCATCAAATCTTCTGCTTTCTGGATGCTTGTTTGTTCATAAAGAGGCATTTTGTATTCAATCACTGGGTTTGAAACAAGAGATGCACAGGTTGAGGCTTTGTTGTTATTTCTTTAAATGCCACTTAGGATTTTATGACCCGCTGCATCGAGGAGCCGAGCGCGTTTTGCCTCCTGTGGAAGCGACAACGCCGTGCTGCCGGGGTCAGGAGGAACTCCATTCCTCCTCACCTGAACACTCAGATGACATATTCACTTTTGCTCCTCATTAGTCCAGACGCAGAGAGCACTTCCAACGCTCCGGGGGATCTGATTAAAAATGGACAAGCTTTAGGATCCTGCAGCTTGCGACTGCTTTTACCTCCACTGATAGCACTGATGTGATGGGAGCTCTCTTTCCTCTCCAGCAAATTGCAAGGTATTTTTAGTGTTTGGAGAGATACGCATAGCCCTGACAATCCAAAGTTAATTAGCAAATCTTTGGGCGCATGGTGTGCCTGAAATCATATTGAGTGTAGAGAAAAATGTCATTTAAGGTGTTTGTGGGGAAATGGTGTTTTGTTTGCACGCCTGGGCAGCAAAGGTAGACACCAGCATAGCATCAATTCCCCGGAGAGGGAGAGGGGAATGGGTGTATTTGTGTTACAACAAAAAGAATCTAAAAAACAAAAGATTCTAAACAAAAAGATTCTAAAAAGAATCTCTACTGTTAAACATTTCTCCAATACCTAATCCCTTTACAGCCAAAATTTAAAAAAAATTCCTCATCAAATATCCTCAGAATTTCCAAGAGACCCCATTTCCTTTTGATTTGCTGTCAGTTAAAGGAACAGAAAAATAATTCAGGACTGCTTCAGTTGCCAGGACCAGATCAGATCTCGCGCACTGGTCTGTTGTCGAACCTGAAAGTGCCTTTCCAAAGAGGGAGGAAAAACTGGTCTCGGATTTCTGGGATATATTTTCTATCATCCAGGTTGGTACTGCAGAGATGAAAGAGAGAACTATTCTCACAGAGAGCTAGTGTGGTAAAATGTTTCTCCCCTGTACCACTAGTCTTACCTAGTGAAACGATGATTTATAGTTGAACTTTTAAAACCTATTCACATAATTTCACATGCAATCAGAATGCATGTTCCAGAAGCTTGGGTTGCTGCAGGTAGAGTTGTCAGAAAGTGAACTGCAGGCTTCAGGGCTGCTGCGCCTGTTATTTTTTATTATTGAAATTGGCCTGGACGCCTTCCACTGATCAATGCAGGAAATTAATTTCTTGTATTTCCTGGCATAAATGTGTCTCATCAGCACTGACTTTTTGTACCACAGCCCCAAAAGGGCAAAGCATGCCAACTCATGCATGATGACAGATTTGCAGGATTGGCAGGCAGTGGAAATGTGCTTGAGAAAGCTGCATTTTCACAAAATTCTTAGTGTGTATATATATGTGTGTGCAGAGATATCTCTTTATCTGTCTGTGCTCTTGTGGTGTTAATGCCATGTGTTCCATTTCCTCAGCTGCATCTTTCACCCTCAGGCCAGAGGCTGGGGCTCACCAGACTGCAACTTCTCTGTTATAAAGTGTTCCTTCCCACCAGAACACACCCTCCCTGCCCTCTGTGCCAGACACTGTCCTGCAGTGAGGAATGCTCTTACAGGGGACACGCTGATGGGACTTGGGAGAAAAATAACGGTGTGTTTTTCTTCCCTGAGAAGAAATTGAACAGCTCACTGCACAGCACAACAGATTCTAAACTTAAGAAAACAAAATGCTATAAAAATATCACATAACTCAAGTTTTTAATCTCCTGTTACTGCAGTACCAATTTATTAAGAGCTCACAGAGCTGGTCCACTCAATTTAATGACATATAGGCAAAGCTAACCTTGTGAGACAGTCTGTTAGTCAAGCAGAAGTACCCATACCCTATGGGAAGATGTTTTAAACACGTAAGAATGAAGCAGATTTTTTTAATACTGACATACAAAATTAGTATAGAGCGTAACATGTTTTGTCAGTTCCAAGCAGATCTTTGGAAATATAAAATTGGAAAAAATTAAGTGATTTAAAGGCTTAGAGTAAATTCCTTAATTAAGCCAAAGAAAATCAGCTGGCCAGATGCTTGAATAATGTCCTCTCTCTTCTACCACATTTCTGAGGCTGGTGCACAGTCCCTTCCAGGACAAGTCTCACTACCCTCTGGCTCAACAAGCCTTCCTTGTGAAGTCTCTCCACCATAAAGCATTATTTATTTTGATCAGGTGTATAAGGGGAAAGAGAGAGAGGGCAGTTGCCAAGAAACTAAGTGCAAGCAGGAAAACCTGAGCTCTCCCCAGATACAGGTCCCTAATACTCTTTCTGCCCAGGGGGAAAGGAGAGAGCCTGAAAGGCTGCAGAAGAGCAAAGTGTATGAAGAAAAGAAACAGTCTGTTTCTTCTCCAGAACCAAAATAAAGGAATTCACAATTATCAATGCTCTTTTGAGCGTAGTTTCAATACATATGCTCCAGTCAGATTAGGCTGTTTCTTAGCACAAATTTGTGCTGCTTTACTTGGTACAACCAAACACAGATGAGATTTGTTTCCTGCGAGGGTGGATTTGCCAGTTGTAATGCAAAATACAGATCTCCTCAGAAAGCCACGTCCTTCTAATGTGACATGGTGGAAAACAGATTGGGGAGGGAAAGTGGGCTTGAGAAAGGTGCCTCTTCTAAAACAAACCTGGACAAGCAACTGCCTGGATCAAAGTTTCTCAGCTGGAGACACACACGTTGGAGAAAAAACAGTGGTGAACAACGAGACTTGAGGGAAGGCATAGAAAAACCTGCCCTGCAAGAAGCAAAAAACTTAGAGGGTTTCAGTTTTGATAAACACCAAAAGAAAATAAAGCCATAAAAGACCAGATAATTCACCCCACTCCTAGCTATACATTCTCCATCCATAAGACATGCAGCTATCTTCCTTTTCACATCTACATTCCATCCTTAATCAGGACTATTCTGTAAGGCTTCAATTTAAAAGCTGCATATCCTTTTAAGAGGAATTTCAAGGAGGAGAATTTCCACCTCAAAATGATCTTATTTTGGGGTACCATTTGCTCCGTAAAGATTAAATTTTTAAAAATAATAAATTATAAGTGGGTACCACACTAATGTGGAATTTTCCTCATGAGGGCTGCAGTAAGGACAGTACTAGCTGTCCTTCCAAGACAGCTGACTGCAGAGGATGATGTTGGACACATGCTTGAGGTGAGGGCGAACCCCAGCAGTATACTATTAGCTCCCTCCTCTGCCACATTACTTCTATGTACATATTTCCATTTCAAACTGCATTTTTATTCCAGGCTGGTGCGGTGGACAATCAATCCCCAGGCATTTGGAAAGGATCACAATTTGACAGCAGGACATAGGTTGATAATAGTTTTCGGAATGCGAATGCTCTCTGGATAGCCAATTCCACTCTCAGCACTTCAGTAGGAGACCTAGGAAAAGCAGATTATATTTCAATTTAGCCTAGCAGGAACCTTCCAGCACTGTATTTTGGATTTCTTTCCTGGTCTTCCCAAGCTCTTGCCACCTGTGTGGGTGACATGAGTGATGATTACTGGAATCTGTTGGTAGCAGCTACAAGTGCCACCAATTCTGCACCTTAAGAACAGAAAACTCTAACAAACATGATTCCTTTTCCAGGGAAATTATGGTTGTGTGGGCACACTGTCTTTTTCAGCCTCTATTTTTAAAACTACCAGGGCTTAGTAGAACTTTTCATGTATTTACACTTTCAAGGTTACCACCAGCAGTGCTCCAGGCATCATCCATGTTCATCACTTGGTACTTTGATTTTCTGATTAGGGAAGTATTGACAAGGCAATAAGATAGCTAAAAAAACAGGGAAATCATTAATCAGGAATTCCAAGTATCGTCAGATCTGGCTTCTGTCTTAGATCATTACATTCATGCCCTACTCCCTTCCCAGTCTCCTGCCTCTGAATAAGGCATTTCCTACCACTGCTGGAACAACACACCCCGTGCAGCTGAGGAGGGCTTCTCTTTTTTGAGGCACTACATCTGAGCCAAAATAAATTACACAGTTCATTTACCATTTATTTACTTGTTAAGTGATTCAGTCCAGTCCTTTCACGTTTTAACTTTCATCAGTGATGCAGTGTCTGGCTATTCTTTACGTTCAGAGAGTTTTTCTGTTGAGTCACAGAACCCAATGCTGAGCTCCCTGATCCAGTTTTCCTGTGTGATTCACCCCCATCCTGACGCCATCCCCATACCCGGAGAGTCACCAAATTAACACGTGCTTACAAAATGATGTGTTTACTCCCAGGAGGCAAGGGAGGGAGAAGACGGGAAACGGCCCCACTTGAAAATGCTCAGAGTACAAACTTATTTCCTGGGGGACTTCAAGTCAGCCAAAATCACAGTTTGTTTGTTTAAAACGTGCTGTGCTGTTACTGACTGAAGGCATCAGTAACTTCTTTTCAGTTTGCTCAGATTTAAGGATTTAGTTGTTACATCAACGCTTTTTTTTGTTTCTCCTTTATTCTTAGATGCAGAACAGTAATAGCTCATTAACAAGCTGTAAACATCCACTGTGACAAAATCTAAGTAATTTATATATGGATAGAGCATAAAGTGGGCTGTAACCAGATTTTGGGGAGGTGTGGGAAGGTGGGCGAGAGCTTCTCCCAACCTGCACAGAACAGATGAGTGTGTGCTGTATATGAAGTCCAACTGCAAATCTTAGTGAGGTCTATTATTAGCAAAAGGACTGGATTTATTTTTTGACAAAGCAAGAGAACTAAAGGGATACAGCCTGAGATTCAGACATGGTATTTTATTAGAGAACTGTCTGGATGTGAAAGCCAAACTCAGAATTCTTCCAGGGCAAGCACTGCAATCTTTCATAGCCAGCCAGGCACACCGGTGTTAGAGCCTGGACCCAGAACAGCACCTCACAGCCTCCTCAGCCAGCTTTCCACCCAACTGCCTCAAAAAGCTGGGCCTGTCTCTGATGCACCACAGAAACCCACTCAACCTCCCCAAAAGGCTTCAGATTTGCATGACACGGAAGCCACTAGGGTAGGGAGCAGATCAGCAGTGGCTAGAGACAAAACTGAGCCTACCCTGCAATTACACCCCATTTGTAAGAGGCTATTGAGGGAATGGCAGACATGAGCAAGGGGGGAAGATTGCTCTTATTTCATTATTTCTTTTGAAAAGTAACTTAAAACTTTCCTCTGTGTAATTTCTTAATTGCGCAGTGTCACCCTTTCCCTTTTAAAGTAAAAAGTTAAAAAATAAAGACAAAAAGCCTGCTTGTTAAGATTTACTTGCCATGGTTGAGGATGCCTCCAGGAGTGAAACACGAGCTAAGTAAATGCAGCAACAACAGCAAATCTGCTACTACTCACATCCTTCACTAGTCCCTGGGAGAAAAGAGCTGCCCGAACATCTTAAGCTTATAAACTTGATGTACACAGAGAGACTCAAAGGGAACAATCCCTGCTGGCTGGTGTACAAATGCTCAAAAGTTCAGCAGTGCTCAAAGCCAGCAATTCCCTGCCCTGGTGAACCTCTCCAAGCGTCTCTGAACATTCAAAATAAAGAGGAAATTGTAAAATGCACAGTTTCAGATTTGGAGAGTACCCTGTCATCTGGCAACATATGTCTAATTTGACTGGGCTAACAGCTGAGGAATGAGGTCCTGCTTCACAGAGAACAGCTCATCTTCACAAGAAACACTCCAGTCTCAATGAAGTCCTAAAAATAAAAAAGGGGAACCTTTTCTTGACATGTCTAGGAGCCCTTTCTGTGGAAAAGGACACAGAACAAGAGATGGCATCAGCGAGCAGACAGTCTGGTGATTTAAGTGAACCTTGGAGATATGGGAGAGGTATTTCAGCTGCTTCTTTCTCTTGAACCACAACAGGGCATTCTGGCAACAACCTTAACCACAAGCACCCTTCTCTCTCTCCATTTCACTTATTTTATATAGTGTGGACAGAAGGCTAAAAACATATAGTTTCACCACTGCAACTTTCTGCCTGCTTTTGCAAACCACTACCGCAATATCTTTCTCTGAAGCTTCAGATTTATAAACCCTGTTGATTTTCTTTTCTTAATTTATTGAGTAAAATTCTCTTCCCTGCTACAATCCATACCTCCTAAGAAAAGTGAGGATAGATGTGTGGAAAGACCATCTTGTGTTGCCTTTGCTAGTAAATGCTTTTACAATGCCTATTCTTGTTCAAACAGGAACCCCCTATTGGTTTGGATTTTTTTTTTTTTTTTTTATTTTAAAGGATGCTTATTCTTAAGTAAAAATCAGTTATTTATGTATGAACCCTCAGAAGCACAGCACTAAGTCATTTCACATTACTGAACCCCAACACATGCAGTTTGAACACTTCAATATTCATACTGGCTATTAAAAACTCACAGCACTTCTACCACTTTACACTGGCACAGTAGTCAAGATGCTTTAACACATTGTTTTATCTGGTAATCTTGTGTCTTCAGAATTAGAGTGAAAATTACATCCCCAGTAAAATGTGTAAAAAGATACATTGATGCTTTTAGTTTTATTCAGACATATTTCCCATGGAGCTGAATATTCTATTTTTCCACAGGGATAACGTTTCA
This sequence comes from Horornis vulcanius, assembly GCA_013401035.1. Classification (NCBI taxonomy): domain Eukaryota; kingdom Metazoa; phylum Chordata; class Aves; order Passeriformes; family Scotocercidae; genus Horornis; species Horornis vulcanius. The sequence goes on from VZUA01017837.1 coordinate 14,060, forward strand.
CAGCTATCAAGAGCAGCATTTGTTATGAGAACCATGGTGTACGAACTGTCATAATATCCATGCTTGTTCCCCTGTTCACACCTCAGCCTTTTCTTGTACTTCTTAGTCACAACATGATTTGCAGATTTCAGGATGCTCCACTTGGAGGCACACACCAATTTTTACATGTCCCAGCTCCTGACTTTTTCCTGATCTGACTGTTCCCTCATTGCATTCTCGGGGAGAGGGACAGGAGTGTCTTGCAAACAGCAGGAAGATGTACTGACTGACCTGCATCACACACACACACACACACACACACACACACACNCTCCTTGCTTCTTTCTGCACAAATCTCAACAATGCAGGCCACCATCTTTATTTGGGGTAACTTGTGCTTGTGCAAAGTTGGCAGTCTTTTCAGCTTTTTCAGGAGGCAGAAGAGTTTAGTCCTTCCCTGCCTAACAGCGTTTGCCACATTTAAACTACACATAGCAGGAGGTGGAGGGGAGAAAAAGCAAACACCAAAAACTATAGGAGGGGAGCAAAGTTCACAACTGTGAATCAGATGCCTCTTCCCTCCTGCTCTGGCCAACAGGAGCAGCACGTTCTTGGCACTGGGCTACGCAGCTGTGCAGGAAAGGCACAGGTGAGGCACCTGTGCTGGGCAAAGTCAGCTGCTGTGGGCTGGGGGTCAGCTCTGTGCCCAGGGCACGTCCCACAGCGCGGCGCCTTCAGCTCCTGCCCCTCGGACACTGCCCTGCCTTCCCCCCTCCTGTTCTCTGTGGGGATCATCTCCTGCTGTGGGGAAGGCACTGCGTGCTCCCTGGCTTTGTGCAGCCTTCAGCACTGCCTCTCATTCTCTCGATATCATTCTCTCGGTATCAGCTCCTGGATGACAGCTCCAGGGCAGCAGAGAGGCAGATGGTGCTGGATGTCAGGAGTTATGGCAGGACGGCAGCTAAAGCCATTTCCCTAAACAGCCAGCAAAACAGATTTCATCGGAGGTAAAAGATTTCAGAGTTTAAGAGATTTAGCAGAACTCGAAAGCAAGTCCATGGGACAGATAAGGAAGCTGCTAGGAGACACGAAATAAATTTAGATAATTCCCTTTTACCTACCAGAAGGAAGAAAACTAGAAAAAGAAAATATTGCATCGCTTTAAAAGGCATTGTTAGGTTACATAATGGTTGACCATCAGCCATTTTCACATCTTATCCTCGACAAAGCACACAATCTTTTTTCACAATTGCTGGCCCTTGATAACCACACACTTGTGTATTCATTCCAATGTCTGCCACAGACCCCATCTCCTTTTTTGCTGAACTCAGACCTATCTGCTAACTCACATCCAGAGAGTCTAAACAGCTTTACCTTTCAGGTGGTCTGTTTAGTATGAATTATTTAAAATATACTATCTACTTCTAGTCTGTACTGTTCAGTTGCCCACTGTTAAACCACATGGAGGGCCCCGAACACCAAAACTGGTCTCTTGCCTTGTCAGCTTTCCTCAGCCAAGATTTTATCTGCACCCCCAGATTTCCCCTGTTACAGGTTCAGAAGACAATGCCTACAGCAACACCACTATTGCATCACTACACAACAATCCTCTCTCAGTAACTGTAGTTTCCCCATAAACCAACTACACGTAAATCACATTCGGGTACTCAGAATTCTTCTGCCAAAACCACAACGTTTTCCATAGGTTGAGTTCTTAAATACAGGAGGTTAAAGTGCACACCCACCTCGCCAGCCTTTCTCAATTTCCAGACAGTAACAAAGACAGGGTTTTTACTAATCTTATTCTGAAGTGTAGGGTCATAAAACCTATGATTGCATTGCTGTGAAAATGCACCACGGGCCTGAGGCACTAATCCACTCTGTGTATTAGATTAGGCTTCCCTTCTGCAATTGCTCATTTGTACTTTTAACACTGCTCTCAGAGCAGGGCCCTGAGATCCATTGTTAATTGCTTGTGTTTCGGGTTTCCTTCTTGGTGTCACTGGAATCACTCTTGCTGTCATAATGGCAGCAGAGAGAAAATGTCCATTCCCTTCGTTTAGAGGGAAACATTACTTTTCTGAGACTAGAATCCACTGACATTTAAGCCCAGTAAACAGCCTTGATTTAGAAAAATCAAATAGTAACGCAAGTGCTCTGTTATACAGGTGGCAGTAGTTGGAGCTTGTTTTGATGGAAAATTAAGGGATAAGCAGGCAAGGAATACAGAAATGTCCTTTTGGATATCTAAACCACAGGACAACAAAGTGACTTCTAAATTTTCCTTACTGCTCTAGTTAAAACAATACAGATTAAAGCTCCTCTCCAGAGGAAGGGATTTAAGAATCCTGTGCTAAAACCACAAATGAATACTCAGAGATGGTCTTGATGAAACCGTGAGGGTGATAGAGAACAAGTTACAAAACAAAATTAACATAAATGAGTAACAAACAAAATGTCCCAGTAAAGTCAAAATCCAGAAGATTTGTTCACAGGGAATAAACACCTCCTTGAAACAGCTCAGGGAAAAGAAAAGAATCAGTTCTGGAACAGACAGGTCAGCTACCACTGCAGTATTAGGCAGCCTCCAGGAGTTTGATCCTTACAGAGAGAAGCCAAGGAGCAGCAAGATGTTTTAAATAAGGAAATGTAAAACAGATGTTATAAGCACAGTGATAGTCATCCTCCACTGGCTGGAGATTATTTAATATTGGGAGCATCCCTGAGAAGCCATGCAGTCAAATATTATAGGGAAACCCAACCATGCCTGTGTTTAAAGGGAGGTTCTTCAAAGGCAGTTTGAAGAACCAAAATTAATAGTCAAAATGCTGCATGAGTTTTAAATTTTGAGGGTTGTGCATAGGGTTTCATGTCATTTCATGTCAGAGCATTGATAGGTAGATTTTCCCCCTGCATACTCTTCTCAACATCTCAGTTCTAGAAAGACATCATCCAGTTCAGGATTCAAACAAGACAAAGACCAAAAACCACTTTGGAGCTAATGACTTTCACAGAGGATTAATAAAGAGTGAGAAATTAATGCTGCTAAGGTGGATTTGAACCATATAAAGAGAAGAACAAGACAAAGTGCCAAGGAAAACAAGGGTTGTATGCCACAGCAATGGCCTGACAGCAGGCTAAAGAAAAATGTAAGTACAATATCAGGAAAAACTGCTTTAAAGAGTTTCACAGAAGAAAATGTGAAAGTTTTGTCACTTTAAAATGGTCTGAAGATAGCATATCCAGCTGGAAGAATGCCAGTGGCACAGATGGATACAGAGCACATGACTTAATGGAGCCTGTCCATTCAGAGTCCTCAGCCAACACAGAAACCAGCACAGCAGATAAATGGGAAAGGCCCAGCCTGGACTTTCTTTTTTTGGTCAAGTTTGAGATGCTCCTCAGCAGAATAATAGGGGGAGAGAAGAGTAAAGCTCAGCTCCGCAATATAGAGTTCCTGCAGCTTGAGATAAAATTAAACATAAATATAGAAATCGTCCTTATAAACTTTTAAATGAAATCTCACATTTGGGATTAAGACATACTAAGCTTTTCCCCAATTTTCTGCTAAAGGAGATCTTTTCAAGCTCAGGCATGTAAAAATGGAGCTATCTGCCTCTATCACAAACTAATTTGAGCCAGCATTTTCAGCTCTGTCTAGCACAGAGATTAGATAGCCCAGGCAATTTTTTATAGCAGGTCCCAAGCTGGAGTGGTCCGATTGCTCTTGGGGAGATTTATGGAAAGTCATTACTGATCAGTATTACTGATTGACAACGATTAGTACTCCTGGAAAGATAAGTCTTATTCTACACTACGTGGTTACAGAATATCAATTACAGGCAGGGAATGGGTGGTTTTACACATTTTCCTTTTCACTTCTAGACGAAGGAGTGAAGCCACATCATTCACCACTCCAGCATCCTCAAAAGCTGAAAGGAACATTCTGTGGAACTTCACTGCTTCCACCAAATAGCTGCATTTCATTTTTCTTTTTTGTCAGTCTTGCACATCTTCACAGGCATGTGAAGCCTTTAGAAGAGTTAAATGCACCAGGCTGTAACTGCAATCCTAATTATAACCACCCTGTGAACTCAGGAAGGCTGCAGTTTGTCAAACAGTCAATGACACACCACGGTGTAGGAAACAATCCTGGTTGTAGACACTGACTGGCTCAAGAGGTCAGCTCCAACGTTTCCTCATCTGCAATAATGTCATTAGAACTTTAATGCCATTTCTTCCCTGCCTCTTTCCTGCTGGTTCACTGAGCCCAATGTAAGGTGCTCCCTTGTGACACCGGCAGGGTTGGGATGTGCCACGGGGGCAGCTCATGGATCAGCTAAATGGGAACCACGTAGTTTTGGATCTCAGTAAAGAAACTACTTAAAATCAAAATGGTCCTGAGCAGCCCCCAGAAGCGTAATTAGTTATCTACAGGCTTAGTTAACAAAAAAAAAAAACTTAAGTGTTTAAAGTGCATGAAGCAAGTCTGAGATACTAGCAACAAATTTTCTGAGAAGTTCTGAATTTTTAATATGTGCATCACTTATAACCTTTGTGGAAAAAACCCATGTTCTTTAAAACAAACCGAATGAACATTTGCAAATAAATTATTTACTTGTTGTTTTGGACAGGAAACCAAGCAAACTAAATGTAGTTCAGTAACAAGTCATTCACATTCTGCTTCCAAAAGGCAGAGCAGCACCTCTGTATGTAAAGAGGAAAGGGTGAACTCTACTCTTCCTTGGAACAGAACAAAAAATTACTGCCTCATCCATGAACTTTTCAAAGTGTGGATCTAAACTTTTCTTCTAGACATTTAACTTGCCAAAATGCTCTTCCAAGCACTAACAAAATGAATACAATCTATTTACATGAAGGGAGGCAAAATGTGACTTTGCAAGATAAAATGAATTGCAAATTCTTTATTTATTCATCCTCTCAGAGCAAAACCGTAAGCCCGTAGCTTACACACTGTGCTTCACCTTGCACATCCATTTGAGTTTAAAAAGTGCAATGCTGGCAAAAAAATCTAATCAGGACTTGTTCTGCATTGATTTTCTTTTCTGTAAGGTCAGATGCCACGTTTTGTGAACACAATTATAATCATGTCATGCAGATACATACTTTTCTTGGTCTCCAAAAGAACTTCAGTGCAAGAGCACCATGAGGACAGCTGTGACTACTTGCTGTCTTCCACAAAGGAGGTTATTATTCCAAAGAGAAGATTTTTACTCAAACACATCTACATTATCCACAGTCATATAATTGCCCATTTCTAATAACTTGCTCTGAATCACATAATTTGCTTTTCCAACTGGAAGTGCCTTTATGAGCACTTTGCGCTTCCTTAGCCAGAACTTGTTTATTCCTTTCTCTTCACTTTAGAGTCAGACTCCAGCACCACATTACTGGATCTTACAAACAATAGAAGCAGACAGATGGTCAGGTTCCACTGCAAGAAAAACTGTAGGTGGAAGCACCTAAAAAGAACAAGACTACGGCAATGAACACGTGTTCTTCTGCATTTAAAGCCACGCATGTTGAGACAGGTGCCAGTATCTAATACACGGATATCGACTTCAGTTCTGGAAAACATAAGCACTTTCTCCAGTGCCAGACCAGCAATGCACATGCTGCCCCTGAGCTGAGGAATTCAAAGATTTCCTCCCTGTGTGCTCATCATTTTCTGCCGTGAACATTTTGTTAGAATCTTTACACTGCTGGGCATTGAATATGGTCCCTTTTGAAGGGCCACTTGAAATACCCCAGGTTTAGCTTGGCTTCACAGTCCATGCTTCTAAAATTCATGTAAGAGAGGGAAAATCCTTGACTCCTCAGGTTGGTTTGGCTTGGATGAAAACCTTTGCTGCTTACCCTTGCAGCCTTCAGCATTACATAGATGCACACTGACTGCAGAGTCTTTGCTGTGATTTAGCTGTTCTCATACAGGCAACCCGAAAAGTTCTATATTCCCAGCAAAAAAACTTCCTCATTCTGACAGCAGAGAAGCAGCAGCCTCTAATGGGCTCCCAAGTTGCTCATGTAATTGAATTAATATCTGTCCCTCAGCTGCAGCAATGCCTGAGCTACAGTGAGAGGGAGCCAAACTCTGTGGTGCTGTCGGGATGGGAGCGAGTGCCAGAGCCTTCCAGAGGGGCTCACAGCCACCCCAATCCCACTCCTGGGGGCCAAAGGCTGCTCTAGCAGCATTCCAAATCCTGCCAGTCAGGTCCTTGTGCTGCAAAAGGCTTTCCCATGCCCAGGATCGCAAATTATCAGCAAGGAAGGGAAGTTTTAGGAGCAAGCTTGCTTTATAAAAGATGGTGATTTTGAAGCTATATTAAAATACTCCAGCCTGAGCCAGAATTTCCAAATCCTGTTTTTCGTAATTATCTCCATCATTTGTCACTGCAATGCATGGTGCGTTCACAGACACAGAGTAAAACCCTACAGATTGCCTGCAGCTGATCTGAATATTAGATCTATTCACCCCCACAACACAGAATTTCTGAGAGCATTCCCTTACAAAATTCCACCAGAGATCCTGACTAGAATTCCACTGGAATCTCGAGAGATCAAAATAATTTGGTGTGCCTGTGAAAAGACAAGAGCATTTGTGTTAAGGTCTCAGCCCTGGAATTCTAAAGGTTCTAAAGGCCCAGTAATTATTATTATTATTATTTTATTAATTTCCAGAGCGTAGAAAAAACTGCTTACCTCCTTCTCCCATATCATGGGAGAATGCCAAGGTTACCACCAACAGATTCTAGCACTGACTGTTGAAATAAGAGCTCATTGTCCTGTATCCCCTTCCTTCGGGATAGAAAACACCAACACACATCCATCAGGGAGGTCCAAAAAACTGAGTAACGTCTGCAAAATGCCTTTCAACATGCAAAAAATGGCTGCATCTGCTTAATACTTTCCCCAACAAATATCATTTCTGAAGTAAAATTTGACAGATGATTAGTTTTGTGACTTGCCTGGCTGTGACACCCAGGTACTCAGCATACCTGCTTCCTCATCTGCCAGAAAAACGATACTTTGATCTGATGAAATACAGTCCCCAGAAATAAAAACCTAACCTGTAATATATTTAGATCACTTCTTTATTATTATTCCCAGCTGATTACATACTTGGGATGAGTCAGTACAGCTCTTTGCAAACAACTTCCAGACTGCAAGCATATGGGATGTCTTGGAGGAAATGGTGCCAGGTACAGCCATATGTTGTGTTGCAATAGCAAATTTATCCCGCGCTCAGAGAATCTGTCTTGGAGGATTGCGAGATGATGGGGGTTTTCATTCCAGCAGCAGACCTGGAAGCAGTTCTGGCTCTTACTTTGTGAGTGGTGGTTTAGCCAACCTAGAACAGCTTAATCCCTTAGGCACTGACTCTGCTGGGCATTCGTGCACCACATGCTCTCTGTGCTTTTAATGAGTATCTCCCTCAAGACTAATGATATTTTAGAACACAAAATAGCTCATTTCCTTATAGCCATTCATTCACTATTTCATCTTCAAACAGTCTGCAGATGTCTGCATGCCACAACCAGCACAAGAAACCACTGATGAATCTTCTCTGGTTCTAGTATTTTGGATTCAGCAGGGTTGGATTCTCACCCCACACATCTTCATAACTGATGTCACTTTTGTCACCACACCATTCCTGACTGATCAGATGATTCCATCTTCACAATGCTCTATGAAGTGGGGAAGTGAAACATCTGCTTCCTGGCTGGATCAGTACATCATCAATGCTATTAAGTGGTTTACCCAGGGCTATGGGAGACATGCAACTGAGAAGGAAATACATCTCCTGTCTCCCATTGCGGTGTGAGCTTCTATTAGAATCATATTTTGCCTTCCCAGCCAGGCTCAGCTTCTATTCAGGCTCTATTTTCCTATCCATGAATAGGTCATCTATTTAAAGGATAACCCACACACTCAAACTCTCATCACTTCCAGAGAGTTCATCCACAGATCAAAAGCACAGGCTCCTGAAATCTAAAATTCCCAGGTCCTGCCAAGTCATGAATGCCCTCATTTCCACCAGGCCTTGGATGCTCTTTGCCATCGTCTGGGCAGCCCTTTGCTCCCTCGTCTCTACTGGCACTACCCTGCTCCGTACCAGGCATGTTCCTTTCCAGCTCCTTTCCATAGTGACAGTGACAAAAGGGCTTTGAAGCCTGCATACAAACACTTTGGAGGCCAGAAATCACATTTTCAGAGCCCCAGATTAGTAACAAGAGAACCAGATGTGAGTTTCTACTTATATTTACTTCTGGATGATTTTTCCTTTAAAACCTGAGTGAGTGATGCCTCTATGTAAAAATGAAGTAATTGTTTTCTCTCGACATGCACAGCCATTCAAGATAAAAATTGAACTGTAAATACCTTCCTAGCAGGAACATTAGGCATGAAATAATAATTCCTCTTGATTATTCATTAAATTTGCAGGCTAGAAGCCTGTATCTCAAAGCCAAGTTATATCTAATTCCCAAAAACCCATGGATCTTAGACAACTGCCTTCTAGACACTGCAGGCAATCCTTCACTTCATTTCATTGATGTTTCAGTTATACTGCAACAGCCAAACAAAATTTGAGACCATCCTAAGGAAAACACACCACACTATCTGTAAATAAACCATTCCAGTCCACAGACTGCTATTCNCATTAATTACTATCAGATAATTAAATAATTTATAATTCCTTTAGCAACTGTACTGATATGGACCTGAAGACTGAGTGCACACATAAGCAGGAAGATATATTTACTGCTGGCTTGCTGACCTGAAATATTTTAGGAAGGATAAAAGTCATAAGTCCTTGCCTTTCAAAGCAATAGAGCAGAAAAGAAAAAGCACACAGTGGAAATTAAAAAGAGAATGTCTCTAGAACAGTCAGTTCTTTGTTTAAATTGGACTATATTTCTTCTTTTATATTTTACTATCCACTGGTGAAAGTTTCCCTTAAGAGCTGATCAGACAAACCTTGTTTGCCCAAAGCAGATTCATGAAATCAGTGTGGATGTTTTGGAAGCTGGAATTGCTTGTGCAAATATCACTTTTCTCATTATGCTTATTGACGTATTTAAGCAATTAAATACTGTCTTTCTTTCTTCCAAACACATTAATGCATCACCCTGCAAGGCCTCTGTTGGTGTGTATTTACTCACAACCCTTTGTACACT
>VZUA01017837.1:35628-46865 GCA_013401035.1 Horornis vulcanius
ATTTATGTCATGACAAAAATTCTGCCTTGAGAGCTAGGCAGAAGCCTGGAGTTATGAGGAAATTTAAGACATGTGATCCTGCGTTGCTGATGTGCTTTGTGAAAGGATGTCTCAGCTGTTTGGCTGGGAATCAGCCAGCACCATGCTGTGCTGAACCAGATCAAAGTGCATCAGCATGGACAGAATTACTGGGCCACCAGTCCCTTTGCTTTGCTGGGAATTTGGGAAACTCTGAGGCAGGTAAGGATAAGGATGGCTATGGAAATGTCTGAATCAGGCACATTTGTTCAGCTCACTTAGACACTCAACTTTAGTGGATTTCCAACAAACCTAACTACAAGAATCTGGCACACGAAGACTAAGAAATAAACACAAATTGTTTTCTTTTGGACAAAAAACATGCCTTGACCCAAGCAAGCAGTAGGTGCTGTGCTCAGCTTTCTGAGTGAAGGGTATTTCCCTCACATGGCACTTCTACATCCCGGACAAAGACAACACAATAAAAGAAAGAATGGGCACGTTCCAGCTCCTTAGCTCAGGTTTGGGTGGGGGGAAAGGGAGGCGAGTATCCCAATGGGAAGATGTGTCAATATTTTCTCACTTTTTCCAAGAGATCAAGCAGTGTCCATACCTACATACACCTGAAATTCATCAGCAGGTGAGAGAGAGTACAATAACCACCAGAACTTTTTCACAGCTTCAGAGATTTCCAGAGCTGGCAGCATTTTTGGATTATTTGCCATCTGGTCTCCTACAGATCACAGCATCTTAAATATCACAAGAAAATTTAATTAAATCAAATACCTCCTACTAAAATAATTAATGCCTCAAAAAGGAGCCCAAGAATTGTCAAGACAGCAAAGACACAACACTTCTGCTTTATCAGGTAGTCTTTCTTCCCCCTCCCTATTTCAGGCATTAACAACCAGTCTTAACAAACCATGTTTCTCTATCTGGAGCAGCTGTGCTCTAAGTCCTAAACATTGATTCTTAAGTCATATCAACTAAAGAGTTATCTACTGCCTGCCATTATTTCTCTTTTACACTCCAAGGCAGCCAACCCTCATTTACTAATTTTGGAGTTAAAGAGGTGAGACTGCTTAGTCTGAGGCTCTTCTTTTTGCACTGTCTCTGGCTTTTTATGAGACACTTTTAACAAGTGGCCTCCTGAAAGGCAGGAACACAGCGCTGTCACACGACCATCAGCAGAGGCACAGAGGCAGTGGGGAAAGGCCCCCCTTTCTCCAGGAGCTCCCTTAGCTTGGGGTGCCCATTCCCAGTGGCTGTTCCAGACCTCTTCCAGAGCCTGTCTGCTTTCCCAGACACTTCCCTTTGCTCTGCAGGTCTGGCCTCCACACCTTTTTATGTTATCAGAGCAGACACAACAGACTTGGAGATAGATGATGGGAATGTTGAGCAGCACTGGCTATAACCTCTCTCCTTTTGGGATTTGGTAATGGTTTACCATTGACTTGCACTCCATGGAGTTTGAGAAACACTTTATTCTTAATTTTTTTAACATAAGCTTTAATTATTTTGGTTTGTACTTTTTTATTAGTGAAATGCCATCTGATACTGAAGGTACTTTTATGAAATTGAATTCTATTATTTGATGCAGGCAACTTTATTAAGCAAGTACAGAATCATTTCAGAGATTTCCAGTTATTGATTACACTGCTATCCTTAGGTCTTTTTATATTCTGTTCCTGTGAGGCTTTTTACTCTTCTGTTAAGAATAAATGCAGCATAACCAATCTGTAAGTAGCTGGTTTTGTTCTACTTACTCTCTTATTTCTGGAGTTTCTAAGCTTTTACTTTGTTACAACTCACATTAAAATTTAATGTCAGCTGATGGAGACTTCCCTCAGCTTCTTAGAAATCCGAGATGAATTCTATTAAATTTAAAAATGTGAAACACGGCTCCTTTGGGGTGGAAAGTTTAGCAGCACCATGATGAAATGCAAGTACATGCTGCTACTTTTTGAATGCATTTGCATACAACCCTTGGAATGTCTCTACCTTCCTTTTTTTATGAACGTTTTTTCTCTCCCTAAAGCAGGCCTGGGTAGGTTGGGAAAGCCCTTTCTGAAACCACTGTGCTGGCAGCCACTGAAAAATACTGAGTACACTGGTGTCACACCAGAATTTTCCATCTGTCTCCCAAAGTCCTCCTCCTGGACTCTCACTGTCCAACACAGGGTAGGTGCATTTCTGGACAGGTGTGACTTTCTCTGACTTAGTAAATTTTGGGGAGATCTAAGTTGGTGGATGAGATTATTCTGATAATATCTGTTATTATACTCTTAGTTTCACTGGGTCAAAACATTTCAGAGCTAAGAACTTGAATTAGAAATAGAAAACTTACTGTGTGCCAATCCTTAAAATAATTTTCCTTCATTAATGTTCTAAAAAGAAAAAGCTGACAACATCCAACACACTGAGAAACAGCAGCTATGCACTGCAGCCATACTTTATAGCATTTTTAATAGCTAACTGTGGATTCAGCACCCCTAAAATATTATCATTCTGGAGCCAAGCAATATGATGCCATTAAAATTCTTTATTCATTTATTTGAAGTTGTTTCACTGACTTATTCCATTGCCATCTAAGCCATTACAATATCAATTGCAGTGTCTCCCAGTTATGATGTTACGGTAATTGCAGCCTCATACGTTTCAATTTTTTTATGCTAATTTTGGTTGCTTCACACAGCCCCTCTCCTGATGTTAACTGCACTGTCTCAGACAGTTTGACTCACACAGCAGCCATTCCAGGGATACATAATTGCAGTTTATTGGCAGTACCTGGACTTAGGCCTGCCATTTACATCAAAATTAATTCAAGATCATGTTAGGTGTATGAAGAAAAAATTCATTATATTGACAGTAATTCCACTCTAAAGCATTTGGATTACAAGTCTATTGTAAAGGAGGAGGGGAAATCACATTACAGATCTTCAGCTACAGCACATTTGCACAAAAGAAGAAAAAAGGAAAAGAAAAAAAAAGATATATTTTCCAGAGTTCTCTAAGTTTTGTAAAACATTTCATTAGAAAGATGCCCTTAGGACTGCAACTACGTAGATGAAATATTTTATCGTATTTCCATATTTCAAGAGAGGAGAAAATCCTGCTTCTCTTTCCCAAAGCTAAAACTAGCTTTACACAGCAAAAACTAGATCCTACTTTCAGAACCACACACAAAAACATCCATCTATGCCAACAAGTGGCCACTCAGGAGCAGAGAAGGGAAAACCATAATTCTGTGGAATGAGGCAAGTATAGAACAAGAACTTTGTAATTGCCCTGTCTTGCCTGACTCCAACTTTTGGTGCTCTTTCCCATACCAGCCACCAATATTTAGAAAAGACAGATCAATAAAAATGAGGGTCAAACCTTCATTATGACAATTCATAATCAATAATCACATCATTGACCTGGAAATACAATTTTAAAAAATTAAATGCAAGAAACTCTTAGTGCATCACTCTTTCTAATTAAAGTGCTTACCGCTATGCTCCTCCAATGCCATTTTTCTGAACTGTCAGCTATTTTTACAGAATTACAGAAAAAATATGACCCATTTGTAGGTTTATCTGGTGTTTAAAGACATCGTTTCTGTTGGTAGCAAAGAAATAAATAAAGTTAAAAAACCAAAAGCAACTACATGAAAGAGCTCTAATATCCCAATAGATTATTTTATAGGTTTTCTGAAAGTTTACAATCAACCTTTTTGCCTTGTCCTCTGTAACTGGAAAAAACTCCCATAAAGAAAAGATTAGGCATGAAATAAAGGAAACGATTTGCAGCAAACTGTGATGGCTATCTTTGCGTGACAGGTACCTTTTTATGGTTTTTTCTCCTCTTCTATCCTAGCCTTATTTGCTAATTTTCTGCTAAATCCAGCAGTTTAAATATGCTTTATCACATATGTCTCCAAGGAAGAATAAAACACATTAGGAGTACTGTGCCAATTTTGATAGGCTTGGCTTAATGTAGCATTTCAATCCAATGGAGAAGACTGATGCTAACACATCACAGACATGGAATAGTGCAGTTATCAAAAGGTGCCTGAAGAGAACCAGGTGAGAGTTACAAAGCAAGAGAGAGAGAGAGCTACAAGTGCAACAGCAAAACAGCTCATCTGTGGAAGGGGCCTAGAGAAGCCACGGTCTATTTAGGAGATAAAAGATGGAAGATGTTTACAATTATCCAAATTAGAAATTGTTTTCATTAGAAACTCAGTCCAGAGAGAGTTCCTGAGTAACAGCATGACCAGGTTACTATTACATGACTTTAAATTCTAAGTGCACTAGCAGTTATTCAAATTAATTACTTGATTGTTTTTATGCTTCTGTCTTTGAATGCAGACACCCAAGGTCTATTTAGGAAATATGAGGAGAAAAATCTGTTTCAAGAGTGAAAACTAGCTTGTCCTGCAGACAACCATACAATTTTCTTTTTCTCCTATTACTATGTCCTTTTCCAGCGAGGACAGGAAAATTACATCCTCCAGGTTTTAGGGCTGCAGTACTCTCTGGAGGTTATCTGAAAATGAATACCTATTTCCATTACACTCTATACACAGGACTTTTCCTACCTGGCTGTTTTTCATGCCCTCATTATTCACTGACCCCACAAGCAGGACAGGGGTCCCAGCACTGCAGACTGTACCAAGCTCCCAGAAACCAAGGAGTTCTGCCTGAACAGAAAGTGCTCTGGGAGAGCTGCACTCTCACTTTTACCTTCACACAACCCTGCTCCTCTGTTCCCTGCAAGGGTGGATGCCTGGCATTCATCAGGTTCCTCACCTTCCCTCCCTAAACTGGCTGCCCGTTTTCAGGGGCAGCACTCCCCTCTCTGCAACAGCATGAAATGAGTTCTCTTTAATAGTTCTGAGTACTTGCAGTGGCTGAACCAATTTGTCCCTAGGTAAATTTGGCTAATAAAGCAGTTTAGTAGTTCAGCAAGTTCAGCACGTACTTAAACCAATCTGAATAGCAACTCAAGTTCAGACTTTCCCCTTTCTCTCTTGGTAATCACAAAGTCATTTATCCCTTTCTGACTAGATAACTAGGAATTTTTCCTCCCCACTAATACAGCTGCTTTCTGGCAGTTCCCTGAAACGGAGGACTTCTGATCAATTTCTGTTAATTTGATAAATATAATCTAATAAATCAAGCATTAAAAAAGAAAAGAAAGACAAAATGCATCACTCTAAGTGCGGGGCCTTAAAAGCTCATTTAGTCTGGGCACTCTGCCCACCACTGAACTGCTGAAAGGGGAATCAATTCCATGCACCTTAGTGATGATCTTCTCTCTAAAAAAAGCCCTTTCTATGAGATCAGATGTTTTGAAATAGTTGCAGCTCCGTTCCAAATGATAAAATCAGGTGTTTCAGCTCACTCCTAACTCAAAACACTAATACAGATTCCCAGTGTTGAATATTATTATCACAGCAGTCTCAAAGATGTTCTAGCCAGAATAAGGATGAAAAGGTTAAATGATTAATTGGAAGCACCAGGGGTAGACAATGGGATAGCAGTTCAGATTTCCTAATTATATCTATTGCCAGGATCTTTAGGATAAAGGAGGTGGAAACCAACCATCTCAGACATGCTGTCCACCCAGGTGTTCGGCATTTTTATGATCCTTGTGCTTGACCTTACAAGCTATTAATGAACTCCCGTTTATTGCTGCGTATCAGACATTCACACACACAGAAAGGTGAATCACCACCAAGTCCGGTGGAGGAAACCCTGCTGCTGAAAGATTCAGATCCATTCAAAGCTGGAAGTCTGCTCCTGCCGACAGGAGGACTTCTGGAAGGAGATTAGCAGTGGAAGGGCTGGTCTCTGGTTTGTGCCACTGCCGGCACACGGCTGCAGAGAGACCCAGCCGTCTCAGGAGGCACATGGCAGCAAATTCCAGCGACAGCAGCCCCTCCGGTCTAATCTTTGTGTAAGCTGATTAAGTGAGGTTGTTCTTTCATCTCTTCTTGTGTCCTCTAGAAAAATCTGTCATGATGTCGCCTATTTTGGAAGCAGTAAACAAACGTCTTCATTTGCAACACAATGCAGCTGGAGTTGGGAGCAATTCCGATGTGAATTGATGGCAGAGCGGGGCACTGAAGGCACGCTGAACTATCAGTCAGAGCTGAACTATAAATCAGGGGCTGCAATGGCACACCCAGGGCTCGGCTCCCCAGCAGCAGCCAAGGGACCAGCGGGTGGTCCCTCTGAAGCTTCGGGATTTTGTAGGGAGATGGTACCTGAGGGCTCACGGGGCAAAGGAGCAACAAGCAGGTACCAGGAAGGCACCGGCATTCCACTAAAGAGTCACTGAGGACTCCCTAGGGGTTTGTCATATTAGTTCATGCCTTAAACCCAAAATTCTTGTTCCTTTTGTGACTTTGAACACAAGCTTTCACACGGCATGAGGCACCCCCAGTCCCCACACAATGGCACAATCACCTAAGAGCTCTGTGGCCAGGACACGGCACAATTTCCATTCTAACCTGAATAAACAGGCAAGACAAGGCATCAACAGAGAATATGTGAACGTTTGCTCTACTGCTGCTGACTGTAGATCAAGTTACCCAGGGTAGTGATATTTCATCTTAAAAAAAGAAGTATCACAGGAAAAGCTGTGAGAAAAAAGTAACAATTAAATGTTCATATGTAATCCGCTCAAATCTCAAGGATGTCTTCTGAAAATACTTCACAGTTTGAATTTCAGTATAAAATCTCCTTTCTAAAATTTTACATTAAACCCAGGAAAGACATTAAGAATTTTGGCTAGCCAAAATTATTCACCAGGAATGAAGAAACCAATATTCTGTGGGTAAACCTGATCTCAGGCTATAAAGATACAACCTGGACTAGGCAGAAAGCTTTGATAGAAAACTCTTTGAGGCAGAACTGAAAAAGAGATGTCTTTGTTCTCCTTTTTTGCTGTCTAGTGTATCAATATGCTTCAAAGTGTTAAAAAATTCAAATAGCACTATACTGGTACCAGACTACTTGTATGCATTAATGAATTTGTAGAGATCCTGTAATTATCTTTAGCTGATCTGAAGGATGCTTGTTTTTTGAAATGAAACCATATGCTTAAAGATACAGTACAGCTGAATAATCTGAGAAATAACATTCAGTATTAAGTAAGGATCAGCAAAATGGAACTCTTAGCAGTGTCACCTCCTTGTCTAAGTTTACTCAAGATTTTGTCCTTCCTTGAGACGATCAATAGAGATTAAAAAAAGCAGCAGATGGGGAAAAACTCCACAGGCCCTGTTTAACAAAACTGTTTTGGTTAGTCCCAAGGCAACAGAGGAAAGGAAACGAACACAAACATAAATTAAATACAAATACAAACTCTTCTCTGTCAGAGCTGTGCCATCAATTTAGTCAGAGCAGCCTTGGGGAAATCAACTTTTTGTCAGTCAGTGCCAGAGGGCTTGGGAATTCCACTTGATCATGGTGCAGTTGGAGAAGCTGAAATCATCATCTACCCCTTAAAATGTCAGGGAGGCTGGGTTAACCATCTGGTGACTGCTACCAAGGGCCCAGGCCTTCACCAGCACTTACTCAAGGCGTGCATTAAAAAAATAAACAGGAGATTAGCTGGATGGAAGGCACTGCAGAAAGAACCAGATTCATGCCTGGCTTTGCAGATCCTGCACAGGAAGAAAAAACTTGAATAAAACAGGAAGAGAAGCTTTCCAAGAAATGTCCTGCTGGTTTTGATTTCCAGAAGCTTACTTTGGAGACACATTATGTGAACAGCACTCCTTTACCATCTTCCAAGAGTGACAAACTGGGTTTCCTCAGCTAAGCCTTCCATAGCTATAACACACTGAACAAGCAGTTTGCAGGAATTCCTCATTTCACCTCTTCCAAGGTTTAAAACAGCTGCACCTACTCAACAGATTGCATTACAAACATTGTTTTGCTTCTTTTACAGAAAAAGTATAAGGAATATATGCAGCTCCTTTACAGTTCTCCCCCTAGGCTTTCACATCAAGTGTATTTCTCATCTGTTTTGAATTATTCAGAATTAACAAATCCACAATCTTTTTCCCAGCCTCATTATATGTGGTAAGCATTTGATAAAGGCCTGAGCAGTAACACTGATCTGAATTCAGTTTGCAGAGATTCCATAATCTTAGGACAATTCTCTATTCTCAATCTCTCCTATGCAAAACAAGGACAGAGGAAAATTTTAAGAGTGCATTTGAGAAGATAAGTCTCAGCTACATTAATTCAAAGTTTGTTCAGTTTTAATTACAACATTTGAAATGAGATACACAACACCATAGAGAGGAACTCTAGCAATGTGCCAAATGTTTTTATAATTCATCACAATATCCTTACATCCTGCTGTTCAGTTTACAGTGACTTTTCATTTGCCAGCCAGTAATACCACTCTAATCACCTACCATATTTGAATTTTCCCCCTAAGAACTATATATTTGATATTATTAGCACTCCTGTACAGAACTGTAATAATAGCTCCATTTCTTTAATTTAATTTTCTAGCTAGGAAAAAGATATTTGAATGTGCAAAACCTTACAATAAATTCTGAGAATTGGGAGTTCAGAATGAAAAACCCCCACCACAGAGAATTATTTGCTCAGTCAGTGAATTATTTCCACATTTCTGTGGTGGCTGAAAGCCAGCAGGGCACCAGCTGTGATCTATTAGGGTGATCTACACAACCATGAGACAAAGGATAAGAAAAAAACATGCACAAAAATTAGGGGAAAAAAAAGCAAAAATAAAGCAAATGAAAGGCATGTTCCCTCTGAGTTTCCAAACTGCTCAGAGGAGGATTAGGAATCAGGACCTTGGAGATATTTCTGCCCAAATTCGCTTCTACTTCCCAAGTTATTACAACTTCCCAGTATCACTTATCATTTCAAGCCTGAGCGGTGCCCTTTGAATTTATAGAACCTTGAGGAATGATGGGTCTTACATTTTCACAAGTATTGCCATGATGAGGAGGCACAAAAGTTTGTGTAATCTACAAAAATTTCACAACTGTCTCACTTATTTTTGATGGGATTTTTTAAAAATGTTGCACTGTAAAAATGCTGTACTCACAAATGAAGCAAAAGAACAGGGATTTGTATAGTTCTTGGTCAAAAATAACGTTTGACAAATTTGATAAATATAAATTTGTGGTCTTTTTCTCTTTCTAATGATGTGGTCATAGTATAACCCACTTTACATGGCAGTCCACTTTTAAGTCCTGCAGCACAAACCCAGATTTTAAAACTTTAGCACTTACAGTTCAAGCTGCTGAGTTGGCTTCCAGCTAAAAGCTCTTTGGGCTGCTTTATCAGTTAGAATCACTGCTTGGAAATATTACATGACCTATGAGGCACTGCACATTGTTTCTGAAATATGAGCCATCTCTTAGGTTCCTTGCAAGATTTTCTCTCTTTTTCTTAGTAGTTAAAGCATCTTACTTTAGATTTCTGAGATTACTGCCTCACTCCTGAAACAGAAAATACTGGTCTTTGTTCCTAAATTTGTGGTGTTTCTCTAAACCTTCTAAACCCAGGGTACAGACTCAGCTTAAAAGGAGTTAATTCAGCTTAAAGTTGTGTTAATTGCTGACACTGACTAAGCTCATTACTCTGATACATAAAATAGCGAAAGACTTAGACCTTGCTTGTTCTGGTTTTTTTATTAATTATTCTTGTTTATTACACAGGTTTTCATGCAGTCTGAAGTACAGCTGGGAGAGACACTCTTGTATCTGGTTAAGCTTTTCTTATTATCTTCAGCCTTGAGTCATCTCCACTGATGTCAGTGTAAGGCTCACTTAACTTCAAGCATTGGATTTGTTCCCTAATAACCAAAGCCCTTTAGTTCAGTTGCATCATTTTATTTAAAAGGCTCTGTTCACTTCATATGTGCTGCCAATTCCAGCTGGCCCCAGTTCTTTAAAATAAAGGTTATTTGTCTGAAAAGCACCTTCTCCAATTTTTACTACTCAAGGTGCTTGAGAACAGGTTAAATATTTACTTTTAATAACAAGAATTCCCAGTCCTATTAAAATACTCTTGAGAAGTTATTCAAAGAAAAACTGAAAAGGTGTTTCTGCCACAATATAGCAAGGATACCTTTTCAGATTATTAGTACCAAAGGTAGATTTAGATGCAACACCTGAAATTCATTAGGACACACTGACCAATATTTTCAGCTCGAACAAATAACTTATTGCATATGCTCATGTTTTTAGAATACTTGAGCAGCCTTATGTTACATAAATATAGCTCTCAGCTAGCTGTCTTCCTTGGGATGAAATGTAAATGTATTTCTCATTACACTAATGAAGGCAGTGCTTCAGTGCATTTGAAGGGTTGCCAAAATGCCAATACAGGCATGGAAACGAAATAATTTGTCAATAGCATGGGACAAGGGCATGGCTGTTATTAGTAATGATAAATGTGCAGAAAATCCTTTAGCTCTGTCCATATCCTGATAAAGACTTACTCCAGCAGTACCAAATGGTCCTCTCCTTAAAGTCCTACCAGGGGTTGTGGTGTTTGATTAATAACTTGGGGTCGATAAAGAGAAACTTTTGGGCAAAGTCAACTGAGAATCACAGTCTAACTACTCCTACCTAAAATTTCACTGTGATTATTTGGCAACCTAAAATTACTTTCTGGAAATATTCCAATAATTACTCCAAGCAAAGGCCAATAGTTAGCAGGAGTTAGGACAATTTGCTGCTGCCAGATTCAATTTTCTACATGCAAAACAGCAAATAATTCCTAAACTCAGAACTGCAGTGAAACACTGTGGGGTTCTTTAAATTGCAAACCGTTCTGTACTTTTAGGTTTGTCAAGGACTGTTTTCAGGATCTTTAAGCAAGCAAAATTCCACAATATCTTAGGGTAAAGATGGAATTTATTACTAATGATAATAAAAATGGTTACTACTAAATACCATTTATTACCATAAAATGCAAAACTCCATTTCATTTCCTGCTAGCACTGAATAATGTAGTCCTAACCAGTCTTTGTACTCTGAGTGCAATTTCAACCCTGACAAAGTCTGAAGTCTTCTGTTTGCCACTTAAAAAATACATATTCCCTATGGCAGATTAGCAGAGGATTGCTGGATATACTTTCTTAGTTTTCCTTTTCTGCAACAGTAAATAAACTTCTGAAAGAGGAGGAGGAGGAGGAAAAAGAGAAGAGTTACCTAGAAGGGATTTGTCCAC
>VZUA01017844.1:0-10560 GCA_013401035.1 Horornis vulcanius
TGGACGGGGCTTGGAGCAACCTGGAATGGGATGAGTTTTAAGATCCTTCAATGGGATTTTTCTCCTCCTACACCATGTCTCTGCACTGAATGCACCAAGACCAGAATGCAGGAAGAGGAGGAAGAGGGAGGACTCTGACAGGAACAGAGAGAAAGTCATCCCCCATAAAATCATCTCCCAAAATCATCTCCCAGAAAATCATCTCAGAAGTCCTGGCCACAGTGTGTCCCTGCAGCACAAGGCAGGAACAGCAGCCACAGCAGGGAGAACACCCATCCCAGTAAACAGTTGAGCTGGTAATTAATCCCTGCAGAATGAATGGAACAAGGAAATGCTCTCCAAGCCAAGGCTGTCATTTAAAGCTTTTCCACTTGTTCATTATTCCCTGTGTGTAAGAATTACCAAAAAGTTTGTTTATATCAAAAGCTGACACCAACCACCACAAGCCAAACAAAACCAGGCAGGCTCAAGAGACATTTCTTCCTTCCAACCTGGATAAGGCATCCAAGACAAGGAATGTTTTCTTACTCTGCCACTAGACAGACTCTTCCCCTGGCCTCTCTGCCCCTTCCTTCTCTCCTGACCTTGAATAAGATAAAGATGATGAACCTCTGCATTTTAGCATTGAATGAGGAGTTTTTCAAGCCTTTTAGCTCAGGAACAGCAAAAAAGGGAAAACCAAACTCATCCAGCCTTTGAATCAACAGCAACAGCAAAAATTGGATCAGATTTACTGGAATAAGAGCCCATTTTGGCCTCTGTGGAGATGGTGGTGGTGGAGCAAATCAGGAGGAGGCGAGAGGGACATGAGGGGAGGACATTTGTGCCTTAGGCTTGGCTTTATCAATCTCAGAATCTGAGAAGTGCAGAGATTTGGGGTTCTGGCAGCAGAGGAGTTGGAGGATGAATCCTGCTCGTGGTGATCCCATTTGCTCTCACTCTGCAAAAAATGAAATGGTCAGAGCACGAGCAGAGAACTGGGGATGAATCACCTGGGCCTCTGAGAGAGATATAGAAATCTCAGGAGCAAATTTCCTCCTTTGCTGACAAGGTAGGAGTGGCATTTTTGCTTTACTCCATGGTTGAGTCCTTACAGAGTCAAACTGGGAAGTCTCCAGTCATATCACAGTGATTTGGTTTGGAATATCCCACTTTAAACCAAATCAGCTTGTGCCATTTCAGCTTTTGATTTTAGGTGTTAGCAAAAAGATTTAAATGTCTCAGAAGTTCCTGGAGGACAGAAGGTGAGTGGGGAGTTCCCATCCCTGGAGGCGTCCAAGGAATGACTGGACATGGCACTCCCAGCTCTGGTGTGAGTGACAGGGTGGGGATCGGTCACAGATGGGACTCAATGATCCTGGAAGACTTTTCCAGCCTCAGTGACTCTGGGATTCTGTGAAGCGGATGCAGATTTATGGCATCTTTTACCCAGGGAATGATTATCAGGAATAATCTGGGCTTCTTTGTTTTCAGTTATCCAATTATCAGTCTGTTTCCAGCTCCTGGGAAGTGCAGTGGTTTTATTTCCCCTTTCTGACCCCAAGTGAGATGTCTCTTCTCCTGAGATGTTGCTTTCTGTTACTCACCAAACACACCATTTACTACACCTATTACTCCATTGTTACTAGTTCCAGCACACAAAGGTGGAGCCAAATGGGGGACTCAAACTGTACTGATGGGAAATCCAAGGTTGGATTTTCAGCCCTGCAGCCCCAGGAGGGTGGGAACAAACAAGATCCAAAGAACCTGCAACAGAGCAGATTGCTCTGATAGGTAAGAAATTAGTCCCTAATTACTTCCTCCTGCCAACACTCACTCCTTGCAGTCAGATGGCTCCACAATCCACACTTTATTCCAAAGCAAGTTGTTCCCTGTGATGTGGTCAGTGTTACTAAGGGAGGGAGGGGGAAGGGTTTGGTTAAAAATCTCAGTTGTGAAGGGGTGGATCAGGGCAGGACAAAGACATTGCAGGCCTGTGGTCCAGGCTTAGCGTGTGGGGAGGATTCTCCACCTCCTTGGATAAAGCAAAGTGAGATCATGCTGGGTTTTTTTCTCCTCTTCTTAACACAGCTTCCCTTTCAAGGTGGTTTTAGTGGAAATCCCATTTTTTTCTTGGATTCTTCAGCCCTGGAACATGGGGAACATTGGACCTATTTCTTTGGTGGACAAACCAAACGCCTGGATAAATTCTGACCTAATTTTAATGGGTTCAGGGTTTCTTTTCTACAACCATGAAACCTTCTCAGAAGATTTGCTCTTCCCAGAACACAGACAAGCAGATTTATTCTTGTAAAAGTTGGACTTGGTGATCCTTTTGAGTCCCTTCCAACTGAGAATATTCTGTGATTCTGTGCTTCTGTGTTTGTTCCTCTCCACTTTTTCCAGATCTGTGTCATTGAGGTGGCTCAAGGAAGCTCCTGACCACAGACAGCACCCTCCACAAATCTGCTCAGAAGAAAAGAAAGGAACCCAAGCCCCAACCAGCCATGCAAAGCAGCTAAGTGTGAACCAGTGTCACTGGTCCTGCACTGGCTCAGGGAGCTGGACGGTGCCACAGGAGTGCCGTGGGGCAGGGTGGGCTGAGGGAGACAGGAACTGGGATTGCTGAGATGTGTTTGAAGACCAGAAATCCCTCCCTTCCTGTCTATAGGGAAATGCTGGTTGGATTTGCTTTTTTCCTTGAAGCACCCTTGTGTTCAGCACAGCCTGGATGGTGGTGACAGAGCAGGGCTGTGTTACCTATCAGGGTTTATGGGCTGGTTCTATATGAGAACAAAAATAACACCAATATTCTTCTGGGTTCAGGTGGGGGATCCTCTGTCTCCACCCAGCACTCACTGACCATGGCCCAGCTCAGCTGGGGGATTTATTCATTTCCAGGATTAAAGGAGGCTTTGGTGTTTTCTTCTGTGGTGAATGACCCCCAGTCTGGGCTGTAGCTGCAGGATGGGTACTCCCATTAGGTAATTAGTTCAACATTTCCCCAAAAGTGATGCAAATGAGGGGGATTAACTCCAAAAGCAGCATTTCTACAACCTTTAGGAACAAGATTTGTGATGTCTCCATTGCTGTGAAAATGGACAATTTTTGGGATACAGGCCCTGTCAGAAATCCCAGAACACAGCCCAGGGCAGGCTTCAAGGCTTTGAACCATAAGGGAAGGAGGAATCAAGTACTGAATATTATTGCACAAGAGCGCGTCCAGCTCTGGAGGAGCCCAGATGTTGACCTGGGATAAGGAATTAAACAGGATCACTGTCAGCTGCCTTGAAATGGGCTGTTTTGTACAACAAAAATTAAATTGGCCGTTACTAGGTGAATAAAGTAAGGGGAAAGAAGGGAAAAGATAAAAAACTTCCAGATTTTAAGGTTCTTGCTCAGTTTTAGGGTCAAAGAATGAGGATTCAGGACAAAGGTGTGAACTCTGCATCCAAGACCTCTGGATTCAGAGTGGGGACCAACAGCCTGCCCTGCAGAGCTCTGTGTGTGGCAGTGATGAGGGCTTGGGAGGGAAGGAGGTGCTAAACCCTGCAGGGGACAGGCACTTTTGCCAAACCCAACAGCAATCTCAGAAGGACCAGTCCCCTTTATCATGAACTCTTGGAGTGACTTGAAAGGAGTTGCTCAAAGGGGCAGTGACGTTTTGGGGACAGCCCAGGGTGTTTGTCAGCCCTTAAAGAAATGAGGCTGAGGATGGCACAGTTGTCGTGCTCCGTAATTAAAGGGAAAGTAAAGCCTGCTGTCTATGCTTTGGGAGCAGCCTGGCTGCAGACAGGATCAGGAAGGCTGAGCTGAGCAGTGACAGCATTGCAAAAATGCCCGGGAGGAAAAAAAACATGAAATGATCTCCAGGTGAAGCCAAGGAGGAGCTTGGAATACCAGGGGTGCAATTATTGGGATGCCTTGAACACCAAGCTGGCATTGGATCATTGAGATTTCCACATGCAAATCATTCTGCATGGGGAACGAGACTCAAGTGCTTCACACTCCCTGGGATCACGCAGTGCCCAGCAGGTGGATTTCCCCATGGGATATTAAGGAAGAAAATTCAACCACATAATAACAAGAACAAAGGGAATAACAAGGCCAAACATCAATGTGCGTTTGTTGCTCTGAGAAATTGCCCTGGAGTTCCCCTAGTGAGTGTCCCCAGTGTGTTTATTCTGCCAAGCCGAGGGGGAAGAGGGAGCCTGAATCACTTGGGATCACCCAGGTGCTGAGCTGGAAATGAAAATGTGAATTTCTAAGATCCCACACAGCACAGTTTGCCCTGAAAAGTGTAAGTTTATCAAATGTACTTTCTTTGATCCTCCAACAGAGCATGGGCAGAGAGTCCTATTGGCAGGAAATAGAGATTCAGGGAATGGGTTGGGTTGGAAGGAACCTGAAAGATCATCTAATGCCACCCCTGCCATGGGCAGGGATACCTTCCACTATCCCAGGCTGCTCCAAGCCCCATCCAACCTGGCCTTGAACCCTCACAGGGAGGAATTTCTTCCCAAACTCACCCCTCTGCCAGTGGGAAGCCTTTCTCCCTCGTCCTGGCACTCCAGTCCTTTAGAGTATCTCTCTATATGTTTCTTGGTGTTTCCTTCAGGCACTGAAAGGCCACAATTAGGTCACCCCAGAGCCTTCTTTTCTCCAGGCTGAACAATCCCAGTTCTCTCAGCCTTTCCTCACAGCAGCTGCTCCATCCCTTTAATCATCTTCATGGCCTCCCCTGGACTCTCTCCAGCAGCTCTTTGTCCAGTCTGTGTTGGGCCCTAAGGCTGGGGTAGCTCTGCAGGTTGGGTCTCACCTGAGCAGGGCACAGTGGCAGAACATCCCCTTTGCCTGCTGTCCATGCTGGGGTCTCAGCCCAGGACAGGATTCACGGGAGGATTTTCCATTCCCATTTCTCTGTGCTGTTTCATGGCTTTCTTCTCCAGTCACTCACTGCTGGGTCTTCTCACAGCCCAGGTTCCCAAGCCTGGTGCCAATGGACATTGAGAGGGGTCCAGTTGGATTTCAAAGCTACTATGGACACATCTCTGGCCGTGAAAAGAAGAGTTTCCCAAAACAGGAGATTTAGGTCAAGCAGTGAAGGAATCCCATCACAAAAAAATTAAATCAAAGTGTGGCACTACACCTTCAAAGGAAGTGGTGGCTGGTCCTTCCCTGGAAGTGTCCAAGGCCAGGCTAGACAAGGCTTGGAGAAGCCTGGGATAGTGGGAAGTGTCCCTGCCCATGTCAAGGGGCAGAATGAGATGAGCTTTGAGGTTCCTTCCAGCCCAAACCATCCCGTGATTCTGTGATGATCTTGCTCAGTGTGGGGGAGGCATCATCACTCCAGAGGTGCTGTGACTGTTGCTTTGCTTTATCTCCAGGAATGTGTGGGTTTGCGGCAATTCAGAGTGTTAATGTCTGGAAATGGAGGCTCCAACCCTGCAGGCTTTGCTGAGCCAGGGAAATAAGGAGTGTGAACCCCAACGTTCCATCTGGCTGCTCCAGGGCACCGGGGCTTTAGGAAACATTGGAGCAGGTGTTCCTGAGTATTAGGGCTGCAATGGAGATGGTTGCCAACTCCTCCAGGACAAATCCTGCCTTTATCTCCACTTATTCCAGTGGAGAAACCATCACACACAGCACATGCACTGAGCTGCCACTGCTGGGGTGACACACCGAGGTTTTCTGCTTGTTGGTGACAAAATGAATCACAAAAGCGACTTCAACCATTCATTAAGGTAATGGGTACAGCCTCCAGAAGCTCAGCCTTCTGTCATCCCCTTAATCTGAGTGTCCATCTGGGAAGTTTAATGAATAGGTGCTCACCACACCATTGTTATTTCTTCTGCTTCGAATTTGTCTCTTTATTTTGCTGAGGCAGCTGTGGACAGATAAGAACTTCTGCTCTGGGATCATCCTCTCTGGGCCCTGCAGACTCCTCTCTCCAGGCTGTCCTGCAATGGTGGCCTTAGAAAACAATCTTTTCCTTGGTGATCCCAAGCTCTCTCATTGGCTATTCATGATATCTCTCTTCAATTTGATGCCTGGTTTTTAGGCAGCTGAATTTAGTTAAAGGTCTGAAAGTGTTTTTATTTATTGGTAATTTTATGCTGAAAGTGTTTTTATTTATTGGTAATTTTGCCTGTCAAGTTGTTTTTACACGGCCTGTGAGAAGCTTTGCTCTCTAACCAATGTCTCTCCTTGTCCTTCTTCACTTTTAAATTCAACACAGAGACTGTTTGGCTGATAAAATCTCATCTTTCTCTGCTGTGCTGCCAGCAAAGAGCATGAAATGTTTGTGCATCGTCTCCACTTCACTTTCACTTTTAAAAAAACTAAAAGTTTTCTAAATAAATAGAAAAATAAATAAAATAAAAGTTTGCAAAATTAACTCTGTTACATCAAGCACCTGCTCACTGAGCAGCTCCTCCTTGTGGTACTGCAGATACTGGTGTGACACACAGAGATTTCCAGACATATCGATGGGAACTAGTTGAAATTCTGAGGCTGAATTTCCCTCCTCCTACACTCTCCCCTTTCACTCAGCTGCTAGATGGCATCTCTGGAGTTCCCAGTTGGCTCTGTGCAAGAAGGAACATGTTTTCTGATTAAAACCATCTGTACCATAGAAGAGACGAGACAACTATTCTGTGAAACAGGACAGCCCTATTTCCCACCTCCAAATCTGATGCACTCTCCATGGGAGATTTTTTTGCTAACCTTTCCCTAAAAAACTCTTCCAGTGGACACCTTATGCCCTTGGGGGGCTCTCTCTCCACAGTGTGACTCCCTCCAGTGCTCCTTCCCGGCTGCTCTGCTTTCATCCTGACACCACCACTCTGATCCCACACCATTAGCTAGAGCCCTCAGCCCTGAGCACTGGCACAAAGTTGTCTGGATGATATCAAAATGCCTCACAAATTCCTATGCAAAGGAGGAATGTTAGAAAGAAAGGGGTGGACACTTGTGGTGGTTGGTATGAAACCTCTTTGTCTCTTGCAAAGGTGGTTCCGTGCGTTCCTCACATGAGATATCACCTTGAGGAGGGATATTTTATAGAAACATGGCAAGTTGGAAAGGACACACTCAAATCATCAGTCCAGCTCCTCACCCTGTACAAGACATGCCAAAACTCTGCAAAATCACATGCCTGAGAGCACTGTCCAAGGGCTCCTGGAGCTCTGGCAGCCTTGGGCCTATGACCATTCCCTAGGGAGCTTGTTCAGTGCCTGATCACCCTCTGTAGGCACAACCTTTTCCCAATATCCAACCTGATGTTCCTGACAGAGCTCCAGCTGTTCCCTGGGTCCTGTCCCTGCTCACAGAGGGCAGAGATTGGAGCTGCTCCTTGAGATGAAGATGCAGCTCCTGATGAGTCTTCCCTCAGTCGCCTCCAGACTGACTTTGTGTGGCTCCTCTAGACCCTTCCCTATCCCCATGTGCCTCCTTTGGACCTCTCCAAAATCTTTAGGTCTTCCTTATATTGTGGCACCCAAATCTCCCCTCCAAATGGAGATGAGGCTGCCTCAGCCCAGAGCAAAGCAGGACAATCCCCCTCCCTGGCCTGGCTTGGTGCCCCTAGGAGGTGTTGTTGCTTCTGGCTGCCAGGGAACACAGGTGGGTCCTATTTGCTCATTTTGTTCTCTGAGCAGACTGTCACAACACCCTAACACTGGTGATGGGACCACATGGGTCACCCACAGTCCAGAAGAAGGAAGGGGTAAGTTTTGGGAAGGTCGTACCTGGAAACACCTCAAATGCAAGCAGTGCATACAGGCAGGAATCATGGAACAGCCTGGAAGGAAACTCAGGAATTATCTTTTCCATCTCTTTGCCCCAAAGCAGCATAAATGGACTGGGACAATCCAGGCTGAGGGTGAGGAGCAGCTGTGGAGCAAGGTCACTGGTTCCCAGTTTCAGACCATCATCTCTACCCCAGGCCCCACTAATCCCTGTCTGCTTTGATGTGGGAGCCAAATCAGGCTGCACTTAAGAGATCAGGAACACCCAACTTTGGAGAGCAGGACCAGGAAAACCAGAGGGAGGTGTCCCAGGGGCCTCATTAACTCTTTTAATGGTGACTTTGTGTCCCTTCTGCAGGGAGCCACAAAAACTGCCCAGCCTGCAGGAGGGAGGGAGTGCACCACCACCACCAGGCCCTGACAGCTCTGTTTTTCAAGGAGAGGGTCTTAAAAATTGCTTTTCTCACTGAGACAAAGCAGACTTGGGAGGCTGTTGGATAGTTTTTCCAGCCAGAATCCCAACAGGACGTCAGAAAAGCCCCCAGGCTCTCCCTGTCTGCAGGGGTGGCTTAGCAGGTCCCAGTTTAGTAGGTGTTTAAGCAGAATGAATTTATCTGGGCACATGTAAATCTCAAAGGTGTTAAAGTCTCATGAAAGCCACCACAGCTCAAGGAATGTTTAGGGCCAAGCAGCTCAGGGTTTTCCCCTGTAAACCTGGGTGGAAGCTGTAGGTTTAAATCAAAGATGAATCCTTGAGAGAAGCAGTTTCATATCCTCCTTGGAAAGAGGAAGGTTCATCCCTCTCTGCCAACACCATCTCACCCACAACCAACCAGGACAAAGTGAGGACACGTGAAAAGGTCTCAAGGAAGACAACCTGTGCTTGAAAGCCATTGCAACCCTTCTCCTGGGAAGCCCAAATCCCTTCGGATTCCTTCCTGCTTTGAAGTTGGTGGAACCTCCACCATGTGACTCCGAACCGGCTTTGTGAAAGCTCAGCAGCTGCAAACCACAGGCACTGCCCTCGACTGACTTCCTCTGATGTGCAAGGCTGGGCACCTGGAAAAGCCACTTCATAGGTACAGGAGCAGGAGCCAGAGGTTGAAGATCAGGTTTGTTGTGGAGGAACAGCCGCACAACTCTTTATACACAAGAAGAGATTGCAGGGCTTGCAGCTGGTGGAGGGTGATTGTCCCATGAGCAGCATTTTTCCTGTTTTCCAACAAAACCAGGGGTTTGGAGGGTCTACAGCCCTGAAATGTGTGCCACCCGTGTGGCACAAGGCACTCCACAGTGGCTGAGCAGAGATACAGGGGATAACTGGGACCTGACCCCTGCCAGATGCCGATTNACAGCCCTGAAATGTGTGCCACCCGTGTGGCACAAGGCACTCCACAGTGGCTGAGCAGAGATACAGGGGATAACTGGGACCTGACCCCTGCCAGATGCCGATTTCTCACAGCCAGAAAAACTGGAAAGTTGTTGTCCTCAGGGGAAAAGCGCCGTGTCTTTCTTGCCATGAAGAGGAGATGCAGTCTCTCTGTGGTCCTGCTGGGCAGCAGAGCTTGGAGCAGCAGCTGCTCCCAATCCCATAGCTGTGCAGGGCTGAGCCACTTGGGAAGCAGGACTAGAGCCTGGCTTCTCCCTGTTTTCAGCTTGCCCATGGTTGTGCCAAACCTAAAAAAGTTCATGAAGGTCATGTCTGGACCTCCCGAAGGGCTCAGGGATGCTTCGTCCTATCCGTGAACACCCTGTCCCCAGGCAGTGCTCCACATTTGGCTTCAGACCACACACCCAGTGTCTTCTCCAGGGATTGCACCAATGCTTTGGCTCAAAATAAAACTCATTTCCAAAATATTTCTTCTCTTTTCACTTGCATGCAAGAGGTCCCAGTGCTTGGGTTACCTCAAAACAACACAAAGGATGTGGTGCCCAAAAGCTCA
Source organism: Horornis vulcanius (assembly GCA_013401035.1). NCBI lineage: Eukaryota > Metazoa > Chordata > Aves > Passeriformes > Scotocercidae > Horornis > Horornis vulcanius. The sequence goes on from VZUA01017844.1 coordinate 9,671, forward strand.
TTTGATTTCTCCAACTATCTGTGAATGAGAGTAATCTGGGATAGTGAAAAGTGTTCCTGGCCACAACAGGGGGTTGGAATGAGATGATTTTTATGGTCCCTTCCAACCCAAACTATTCCACGATTCTATGAAAATACATCTCATTGCAATATGTGCATCCCAATATATTCAGACCAACATAACTATAATGGAACTACTACACGATTATAATTAAAGATAGTATTTTTTTCATTTCAATCCGTTATGAGACCTGTTAAAAGAAATGAAAAGACCCTTCCAGGAAATTTTATAAATATCTTGATTCTTTTTCCTGACTTTTAATTTTAACTGCATTTCACATTGACAGCAGCACTGAGTCCATCTAGAACCTGTTAATTTTGCCCCAGCAAAGACGTAAAGATTTCTCAGGACAATTTCTGCAATCTTTTGTGTTTCTATGATTTGACCCCCCTTTTTAAGGTCAAAAAGGAACTTTATTTGTTTCCAAGAAAATTCAAAAATCTTTTAAAGAATTTTAATTAAGATGGGACAATGCCTTCTGTTTACCAGATACTACTGGAGGGATTTAATGTCAAAAAGGTGTGTCAAGGGACAACCAGGTAAAACCTTCACTCCAGCTGACATTTCTCAACCTGCTTGTAACACTTCTCTTGTTACTTCTCCTGTTCAGGTGAATCTGCTGTGTGCCCTGGTCCCACCACACCCTTGTTCGAGATTTAGCACCTTCCCAGGGAACATAATTCAGTAAGAAATCCCCGTCATTTACCAGAAATGCTCCATCTTCAATTTCAGGTATTCTAAGGTGCAGTGGAAGATCCCTTGCACCCTGGCATGGGTTGTCCAGTAAAGCTGTGGCTGCCCCTTCCTTGGAAGTGACCAAGGCCAGGTTG
>VZUA01017845.1:5697-18887 GCA_013401035.1 Horornis vulcanius
CTCCAATGCCCTCAGAGAAACCTACATCCAGTTTCCTATGTTTTTATTTAAAGCATCCTGCCTGTGAACCTGTGGTCAGCTTAAAAGAAAACCTCGTGAAAAGACCCAAAGTCATGAGCACCCTGTGGCTGGTAATTGGCCTCAAACCAGCTTGTTTTTGCCTCAGTCATTTGTCAGTGGCTCAATTAACTGCAGATTCCACTCTTGCTAGGCAACAAGAGGAAAAATTGAATGGGAATATTGAATTGCTCTGAGAGCTCAGACCATTCCTTCTCAGTGAAAGCATTTTGTATTGCCAAGTCCTGTAATGTGATAGTTTACCTACAGAGAGAAGGTTGGCTCTTCTTGGTGCTGTCTGTATTCCCTCTCCTCCCCAAATCCTTGCCTCACTCCCTCCCCTGCCACAATGAAGACCATTTTGGGCATCAGTCATGCCACTCTCCAGGGCTGGTACCCAGAGCTGCTGCCATTGGAGAGAGTGAAGGAGCATTTTTCTTCCTACTCATGCTATTATAAGAGGTAAATGGGAAAAGAAATAAAAAAAAAATTCTTCTCTTAATGTTAAATCTCCAAGCACTGGGAAGCAATAAACAGATTATGGACTTTTATATGACTTTAATGTGTAGAACTATGTAAGTATTAGTTGGAAAAAGCTTCTGGAGCTGGGGTCCTCTGGCTTTGCAGTAACCTTGGGGGTTCAAACATCAGTTTTCTGTTTTGGTCTCATTGCAGGGAATGTGCTGTGACATCAGTTCCAGAGCTTGGCCTCTGGGCCCTGCAGGAGTGTGAAGGTGGGGCTGTCATCCAGGGCTGAAGTATTTCACAAGTGAGATGGATCAGGAGCTCCACAGGGCATCCATGCCCCATCACACAGCAGGGCACGGGCACTGTGTGAAGCCTTTTACACCCCAGGGTGGACTGTGCTCAATTTCAGATCCTCCCAAGTCACCCGAAGCAAACACCTCAGAGATCTGAGTTCCTTCAGCATGAACCACCCCAAGGTACCGCTCTGTTCCCATCCTTCCATGCAGGCAGAACACAAAGCTCCCAAAATATCAACAGGTTTCTGAAGATCTCTGTGTTTTGTGGTGGTTGGAATGAGTTTGAGATGAACTAATCTGAAGATATAATCTGAACAATGAACTAATCTGAAAGAGCAAAAGTGACTTTCAGAACTAATCTTGGCACAAATGACCCACTACCCTTTCAGCAGCCTCAGGCCAAAACCCAAGCTGCCTAATTTCACCTTTCCAAGTCACCAGTCTGCCTTGCCTTCAAAAGCCATTCAGAGACTGCCCTGATTTTTCTGGGTTGTAATTTAATTAGGGACCTGTCTGGGAAAGTCGTAAAGGATTGTACCTCAAAGCTGGGTGTGATCCAGCTGGGAGATGGCAAATGAGCAGCTCTGCAGCTCCTCTTTGATTCGATAATTCTCCCACATTAAACTAAAAAATCTCCAATCCATCTGCTGATTCCAGGCTCCAATGAGGTAGTAGAAAGGCTGCAGAATTTTTACAGTCAGAAGGGGGTCTGGAGTGTTTCAGTTCCTGGTTTTCAGTGTGAGAATTGGGAATGTAGAGTGCAGTGCTTCCAAGAAAACAGATCTTTGTGTATGAACTCAGACATACCAAAAACCAATTCCATTTTCTTGTCTTGCCTGGTCTTGCCCATAGAAGAATTGTACTGAGTTCTACAAATGCTGTTTTTTTAGTCCTTTAGACACAAAAGAGATAATGCATTTCATCTCTCCTACTGTGCTACATGACATACTATCACTGAATTTTCAGACATTAATGAGATAAGTGTTTCTCTGAAAAAGTTTTATTCTCGCTTTTTTTTTCCTACCAATCGAAGTCTCTCTGTGCATTTACAGACCCTTTGCTGTAATCCCAAAGTAGGAAAGGACTTTGAAAATTAAGATTCTCTCCACATTATCTACATTCACAGATAATTCAGCAGCAAGAAGGACATACAAGTGTGACACTCCTCTGAGTTATCTGAATTTTTGGTGTCACACCCTCGAAAATAGAAGTTAAACTGCGCTGTGTATGATGCAACTAATTAACAGAAAGAACTAATTTGTTTGTAGGAAACCTTTACTAATTAAGAGCATCCTAGGCTTCCTGAAGTTATATAGAATTACTTCAAGTTCACTCTAAATTTTCAAGTGTTCACTTCAAATGTACACTTGGGATTGCATCCTGGCCAAATGTTCTCAGACCCTGCCTCCTGAAATTTTTCTGTTTCCTTGTAGCCCTTCTGAGAGGTTTTCTGCAGGCTCCTCTCCATTCTTTCTGGGCACAAATTAATTGTTGATAAAAATAAAAGCTGTTTGGACAGCTACATTTTTCACTGCAGTGCCATAGGCAGTAGTAAGATCCAGAGCATGTTAATTATTTCCTGTTGTGCATCTGCTCTTGGGATAAGTCACATTACTGGGTGACAATTTCTCCATTCATGTCTCTACTAGGCTTAAAAAAGCACTGAGGAGCAGGTTGCAATAGCAATTAAGACGGATTATTGTTTTTCAGACTACTTTACAAAATTAATCTCAGCTTTAGCTCTCTTTTTAAACACAGCCCTAAAATAAACACAGTGCTTATTTTTGGCTCATGACCCTCAAAAATAGTAATTGTGGTAGACACCCTGAAAAGATTCCACACTGCTTCTGTGTGGCTGAACTCATTTAGGTGATGCAAACCCCTTTTAGTCAGAAAACCTAAAGTCACAGAATTGTGGAATCACAGAATGGTTTGGATTGAAAGGGACCTTCAAGATTATTCTGTTCCAACCCCCTGCCATGAGCAGGGACACCTTCCACTAGAGCAGGTGGCTCAGAGTCCCAAGCAATCTGGCCTTGAACACTTCCAGGGGTGGGGAATCCACAGCTTCTCTGGGCATCACATACAGTGACACCAGTGAAGCTGAACGTGGAGAGAATTCTTCCCCTGCTCCAGAGGAATGAGACACAGAAGTCACATTAATCTGTCAATGCCAAAGAATGTCCACCAGCCCAGGTGGCAGTGGGGTAGATTTGTCCTCTGGCCTTATCAAATGAGTACAAGAATCCCCACAGGAGAAGCAGGACAGCCTGTTTCCAAGGAAATAAATTTCCAAGAATTTGCTTCAGAGCAGTTCTGTTGCTTAAGGGATTTTGGCCAGGGAGGAGATTCAGCTGTGATAACTCACCTTGAAAAAGGTGTTGGAAGGAATATGAGAAATGTGAGAAAGTTCACACTTGAGCATCCAGGAGCACAGAGGTCTGGAAGGCATCAATGGCAGGGGCCAGTGGAGCATCATGATAGGGAATGAACACTCAATTTCAACCAAATAGGCTTCTAATTCCACACAAGTTCCTTTTCCTGTTCCTTAACCCCATGCCTTCATACCTGGCTAATAAAAAACATCAGACTTGGAGATTTTAGGCCCTCTCAAAACTGATGTGTGCGCTCAGGCAGCATTTTTCTCCTTAAACATTATCTCTGTCCTGAGTGGCTCAGCTGCTTTCACTGGCCAAGGAACCAGAAGAGATAAAGGGGGGAGAAGTGGGGAAGATAAGAGCAGGGCTGAGCATGAATCTGAGGATCTGGTGATGAGTTTACAGCTGCACACACAGCCACTACAGGGTTACCTTCAGTGCTTCAACAGCAGGTATTAGAAAGGGGCAGGGTTTTTTGGTGAGGGTGAAAACCTGGTTACTGGTTGAGAAATAAGCAGGAACTGCCTTATTTCTGAATAATTCTATGGGATTGACATGGCAGATGGGTCAGCTTATAGAGAACAGAAGAATAAATGTGTGACTTGGTGCACCAGGCAGCCTCCACATCCTCACCTTGCATTTCCCACACCACCTTTGAGCCCTGGCTCCTGCCCAGCTCCAGCTTCCATCACAAAGGGATCCCCTATGAACTGTGGCTCGTGTGAAAAACACACAAGTGTGAAGCTGTCCTCTGTTTCCTTGTCCCGTGCCATGTTAATTTGTGGCTTTTGGTGTTTCATTGGGACTTTCCAGTCAGTTACACAGTGCTGGGGGGTGTTTTTATAGCTGTTTATGAGCCACAGTCTGGCTGCAGCCTTGTCACCAGCAGCCAAATCTCTCAAACACTGCTTTATTACAAGCTTTCTTTCCTCCTCCCCTGTCTACTTATCTTTCTCCATTGAAAACCCAGAGAAATTGTCTGTGTTTACTGCATTATTCAGTCCATAGTTTGCCAGAATTTCTTTTGAGATCTCTTTAAGAGAAGTCTTACAGGCTCTGGTATCATCCATGGAAAGCTATGGAAAGGATCTCTGCTGAGCTGCACTGCCTATCCTACAGAAGGAAAATATTTCTTTACAGTGCTGTCCTGATTTAGGGCAAATTTGGGAGGAAATCTCTGAATGGGACTCCTCTGGGAGCCTCAGGAAATGGGGAACTCTCTGGGAAGCAAACTCAACAGGTTCCTCCCTCAGTTGGTAAGGGGAAAAATAATCTCCTTAGAGAAGAGTGGGAAAAAAATATTTAACAAACGAAGTGCCCACAAGCCTAAAAAGTGAATAATATTAAGCAATAAAGCCTCTCACCATTCTGAAGAGAGATGGTAAAACTGAGAAAGTCCTTTTGGTATTTGGCTTCCTCCTCCTCAGTCCCCCTTGCAAATCATACACTCTTGGCTGGGCATGCAAAAGGTGGCAGGCAATTAAATTCCTGTGGAAAACTGGTTTATTCTCATTAACAGCAACTGGTGGTATTGAAGACAATGCTGAATTCAGATGCCTCCTGTCTTTGCAATGTGAACAGAGGTTCCTTTTGGGGTTAAATCCTATTCATTTTTTGCCACTGCTATAAAATCTGCTTCTCCCACTCCAGAGGATGGAACACATCCTCTCCTATCAGACTATCAAAATCAAACTGACCCATGACCCAAAATTCTGCTATACCCTTTCTCATTAAAAAAAAAAAAAAAAAAAAAAAAAAAAAAATTGCTTTGTTTGCTAAAAGGCTTTTTTATAATCCCCTCTGGTGCTACTCACTGTTCACACATCTTCCCGTTGTGGTCTTCCAAAATTTTCAGTGTTGGTTGAGCAAGGGAAGGGGAACTCTAAATACTGGAACAATCCCTGGAACAGCTACCAGTGAGAATGCAATCCCAGAGGGTGAAGAAGATCTTGGATGCCTTTTGGTAAAACAAAATTCCTGCACATTCCAGCTGTCAAGGAAGCCATTGGCCTCTCAAACCAGCTTCCAGCTGAACATTTTTAATCATTCCCCTGAGGCCTCTTCAACAGCAGCAAACTTGTCCCAGGAAAGCTCAGTTACACCCTTTGCAAAGGAAATTATCAGCAGGCTTGTTAGTTTGTTGTGTGTGTGGGAACAGTTTACAAAGATTGCGTGAGGTGCTTTTCCTTTGGGAGACACTGGGAATAAAAAGGTTAAAAAATTAATTTGCAAAAAACGAGTAGTTTGGATTCCTGAACAGCAGATATTTGTTTTTGCTGCAGGGTGTTTTTGTTAGCTCAGATAACAGAATAAAGACGCTGCCTACACCTCTTATCCATCTGCTCAGAGATGAGTGCAATGTGAGTGTTGCTGTTTCCTTCCAGGGTAACCTTCCCAAATCCTGACTCAGCAGCAAGGGAGTGAAAGACAAATCCTGCATTCACCAGGCCAGTATGGGGAGGCTCACAAAATCAAGATTTTCTCAAAGCCTGGGATGTTTTCTGCCCTCAGTTTCACACCCCAGTACTGTCCCCAGTGCAGCCAAACCTGCAGGTTCCCCCTGGCATCCAGCAGAGTGAGGATTCTCCAAGAAATGTCCCAGGATTAGGAATCTTCTGCTCTACCTCATTCCGTGGTGATGCTGGTCAGTTGTACCAGGTACCAGGTCATGGCCATGACAGGTTATGTTCCTTGAAGTTGTTACAAGAAGAGAGAGAGATCAAAATGTCCTTCTGGAACCACATACAATTAAGAGCTGTTTGACCAAACCCTTCTGATGAATGTATAGTTTGAAATAGGAGCAGCCTCAGGGCTACTCTGCCCCAAAAAATCAGAGGGCTCATTTGTGTGTGATAACTTATGGGCTCCAAAATCTGAGTATTTGCTGGCATGAGGGAGCTGGGAAAGGGGCTCAGCCTGGAGAAAAGGAGGCTCAGGGGGGACCTTGTGGCTCTGCACAACTCCCTGACAGGAGGGGACAGCCGGGGGCGTCGGGCTCTGCCCCCAGGGAACAGGGACAGGAGGAGAGGGAATGGCCTCAGGCTGGGCCAGGGGAGAATTAAAGTGGATATTGGGAAAATTTCATCATGGAAAGGGTTGTCCAGCCCTGGTACAGCTGCCCACGGTGAGTCCCCATCCCTGGAGGGATTTAGTAGCTGTGTGGATGTGGCACTTGGGGACATGGGTCACTGGTGGCCTTGGCGGTGCTGGGAGAAAGGCTGGGATTGATGATCTTAGAGGACTTTCCCAACCTAAACAATTCTGGGATTCCATAATCCCACATCTCTCTGAAGGGCCTATAAGCCCATAGTGTCCAATTAATATTCAAAAAAAATCACCCTCTGAAGTTGACTTATGTTTGCTCACACTAAACGTACTCTTGAGGTCTCTTCCAGCACTTTATTTCTATGATTGTGAACAACAGAAAGGAACAAAGAGCCAGTAGGTCCTTGGCAAAGTATTTTTCCCCCCACTGAAGCAGGCAGCAGTCATAAATATTCTGCAGGCAGACTCCAGTGCTGCAGCAGTGACCACTCTGTGACGACAGCAGACGGTATCTCAATAGCAGGAGACAAGCAAGGTTGCTTCTGTGAAAACAAATTTACCTATAAGCTCAATTTCAACAGCCACAGGGGGAAATCCAACTTCTTTCCTACTGAAAAAAAATTACTTTTCTGTTGCCACTGCTAGAGCATCACCACTTGAAAGCTATCCCCATTATTCCACCAACTGATTGATTTCCTCCTAACCGCGCCGCTGGTGACTGAGTTCATTTTGGGAGCCAATCACAGAAAAAAAGAGTATAGTAAGTGTTGTGAGAACCCCAAATTACTGTTTTAAAACTCGTTTTTCTCCTTTCTTCTTCCTTCTATTTAATCCAAAGGAAACATGTTCACAGTAGGAGTAAAGACCAGTGTAAACAAACAAAAAGAATTGAATAATATGTATTTACTTGTACATTTTTTTTTCTCTTGAGCAGAATGCATGACTTTTATTTAGGTTTTATGAGTACGACAAAGTGACTTCCGCTGTAGCTTGCAGTCTTAAAAAAAAAATAATCTGTGAGCAAGTTCTTCATAATCCACCCCCCAGTTTCCTAATACTTGATATTCTATATGGAATTTGTACCATGTACTGCAATGAACAGAAGGAAATGTGAAAGCCACTGGAAAAAACCCCACCACTTTTCTAAAACAACACCCAGGAACAGGGAAAATGTGCTATTTTTTACTTACTATAATATTAGATACTTTATTCTGGATTGTTATTATTACTGTGTGTCATATGCAGAGTAACTTTTATTAATGGAAATCAAAGCCCACAGCAAGGAAGAAGCATTTTCCATCCTATTTCTGACTGTTCCCAGCTGAAGAACATGTCAAGCACATTATAGCTGCCATTACACAAACCTCTAAAAGATGCTGGCAGATATTTCAGGAGTTTGGCATTCTGTACCAATAAATAAACAAATCCATGACGGTTTCCCATCGAGTCAGAACAATGCAAGCACAGGACAGAATATTTTTAGCGTGTTTATATTCCATACCACACATCTGAGGTTGAATTTTTTCCCCCTCTTTATCTTCACTGTGTTTTCCAGCAGTATATTGACCAATTTATAGTCAGATACACTTAGAATTCATCAACATCTTTCTCCTGTGGAATTACATAAAAGTCTCAAGCCTCCAATAATAGTGATTTTTTGTCTGCATTGACAAGGAGTATGAGATAAAAATCATGATTCTTTTAGGGCTCTGTCCTCAAGGGCATAGGGGAAATCCAGGGCCACCCAGAGAAGCATCTCCATAGCTCCAAGGTCTCCTGAAGCTACTAGTACCATCATGAGTTCTTGTCAAGAAAATTTCAGTAACAATCAGTCTAGAAAAGGGGTGAAGCTGACAGAGAGGAAAAGCTCGCTCTCCACTGATGAATTTATTCAGGAAATAAGCTCATTCCCTATTAAGATCATTGTTTGAGCAATTTTGGTTTGAGAGGATTCACCCACGTGCAGTTTTTGTGTAATTTCATACTTTTATAGTCACACACATCTGGGTATTTGAGATCCATCAAGGCTTCCTCTTCTCTCTTGGAGATGCATCTCAAATCAGCCTTTGCATTTTCCCTTTATCTTGAAGGGTTTCAGGTTTCCAGAGACAGTTTCTAATATTGCTGAAATGCACTTTTTTTCTTATTTGTGAAGAGTTTGGACATGGCAGCAACAAGATTTTGGACCCATAAATTTATGATGTGTTTGTAGCATTTTGAGGAGCCATGATGCATCTCCAGTGATAAATACAAGTAATTTTGACACATTGGTTATTATTCATCATTTTCTAAAGGCAGAATATTGCTAAAAGTTTAATTAAGGGAAATTGTGATGAATTCAGAAAGTAAATATTAAGCTGAAAATCATAAAAGGGTTATAAAGGAGTTGCTGATCTCACTAAGATGGAAAAGAGGGTGGAAACAGCCTGCCTTGAATAAAAATAGGGATAATTCATGGAATCATTCAGGTTGGAAAGGATCTTTAACACTGTTGAGTCCAACCATTCCCTCAGCACTGCCAAGGCCACCACTGACCCCTGTCCCCAAGTGCCACATCCACTCGGGTTTTAAATCCCTCCAGGGATGGTAAGACCAGGAAAATATGAGGATACTCACAGGGCAATTCATCCCACCAAGCTTAAAAAAACCCACTCTCTTCATTAGATTTGAGGTTGTAGAACTTACCAAGAGAAAGCCAAAAAGTTCTACTTTTAAGTCCATGACATATGTCACTTCCAGTGAAAAATATCAGGAATAAAGAGATGAAATTATGGGGAAAGCACAAGAGAGAATAAAATAATTTCTGGACCAATTCATCCAGAACAAGTGTAAAAGCTTTGTAGCAGCTTAATGAGCAAGGCTGCAAACAATTTGTTGAAAGAACAGCTGGGACACAAACCTTACCTGTTTTTGCAGATCAGGAGGGAGTTTTCTCTGTTTGTGGACTTGGTTATATCCCATGGTTTCTTCTCAGGAATGGATGGCAGGGCTGAAAACCCTGGGATGTTTTTCCCGGCTTTATCTGCTGTGTTTCCTGCCCTCTGTGAACAGCAAGTTGGAGAAGGTGACCTTGCACTGCTGATGAGAGCAACTCAAAGCCTAAAGAAATGGCAGAGATAAAAACTGCTGTGCAAGACCCTGTAAACCTATGCAAAAAGAAAACCTCAATAAAAACCCCAAACCCCTTTGGGGATATGGAATAATCTCCTCAGTTCATGCAAAAAGAATTCATGTAGGGCAGTAATTAGGCTTTTAAAAATTATACTGTAACCGCACTTAATGATCCTTTTGAAATCTAGTCAAGGATCTCACACTGACATCTTCCAATATTGCTAAAGCTTCTCATACCAGCTCATTTGTCTAATGAGGCTTCTATTTATAAACCTCATTGGAAGTAAAATTAAATTAATGAACAAGTCCATCTAATTTTTCCAAAATACAAGAATATATTCACAGAATAGTTGGTGTTGGAAGGGACTCTGAAGATCATTTAATGCAACCCCCCCTGCCAAGGCAGGGTCACCTAGAGCAAGCTGCACAGATATTCTTGTACTGAATTGATATTGAATATTTATTCACCAGTTCAGGCATCACCCATCAGGATTTATTGAGAAAACATTTACCTTTGATTCAAGCACTTCCACCCAGAAATGTTAGCAGAAGAGAAATGAATGTATTAACACTCTGCTGAGCAAAACCAACAAATAATCTTTTTCAGGAATTCAGGGATTTGAATCTCGTTTAAATATTTGATAAATAAACCTTTAAGGAGGAAAATAACAACCATTTACATTTCTCATTATCATTGACTTTAGTGCTTTAAAAGTCGACTGCAGTGAAACGTGGCCTTGTATGACCTTGGGGCCCTTTTATTACGTTAATACAGACTAGTAACATCCATTTTATGGCACTTGAAATCATGAATTAATGCAAAAGAAGTTGTTTTTTTAGAAATATTGAGCAGTCTCTATCCTTGAAGGCTTTCAAGACCACACAAAATAATGCCCTGAAGAGCCTGATCTCAATTCAATGTTGGCTCTACTTTGTGCAGGAGGTTGGATCGGTGATTCCCAACCTGAGTTATCCCATGGTCTCTGCTCTGACATCAAGGCCAGCCAAGTCATTTTCACTGAAGAGGGTAAAACTGCTCTCCGTGTGCTGACGTTTCCTCAATCAGCTTGAAATAAAAAGAAACCAGAAGCCCTGTTCTGAGGGAGGCTGTCCAGAGGGAAGCACATTTATCCTGAAAGGTTAAGTGCCCCATTTATCACGACTGGGAACAAAAGTTTGGCTTTGCCAACGAGTGGCTGCTCCTGCTCCACTTGCTCAGCTGCATAAACAGTGAAAAATAAATAAATTTCACCAACTGAAGGTTTAGGCATGTTTCTGCCTATCAGGAGGTCTCACTCCTGTTAAACTTTGTGTAAAGGACCCAACAGGTGAAGTCTAAATCACTTTTGTGCCCAGAACTGTTAAATACATCACCACTGCTGAGAGCTGGGGAAACTTATTGCCTCCCTGGATACACAATTACAGGAGGACAAGGGAAAATAACTGTGACAGTTTGAGCAAAACCAGAGGAAACAAGCCCCAAAATAGGAAAAGCTGGAAGGTGTTCTGGCTGGTCTAATGGAACACAGTGGTTTGTCAAATATTTACAGTTTTATTCATTCTGTGGTTTGTTAATAAATTTGTGTATTTTTTGGCCGCTGGGAAAAAAAAACAACAAAACTTGTCAGGTTTTGCTGCTGGGATTTTTTTGTTGTTTTCCCTTTTCTCTTAACAAACAGACTGTGAGAAAACCCTGCTGGCTCAGTGATAAAGTCATGCATGCAACAGAAATGGCTTTTTCTTTTCTTTTCTTTTTTAGAATTAAACTACCTTGATGAAACAAATGAAAAACTAGGGTTGAAATACAAGCTAATTCTGTTCTTGGGATTCAGGCATATATATCTGATTATTCATCTTTTAAAAATAAAACCTTTGAATACCTCTCAGTCAATAGGCTTTCAGGTTCTTTCCTGCTCCAAAAAATTACCACCCCTCCCCTCCCTGAGAGATAACTAAAGCTTTTGAAATAAGGAAAGACTGTTTGCATTCATGAAAAAGGTAAAAAATCACACCAAGGAGCCCTGCATGACCTCCTAATGTATCTGAGCAGAAAGAGAAAATTTTTATGTACAATGGGGGCTGTAGGAAAAAAAAAATCAATAATAAGCAACATTAAGATTTGCCCAGGAAATCTTTATTCCACCCACCTCTGAACGTGCATTAGGAAATTGTTTTTGACAGTGTTTACAACTTGCACACGGACCAAATTTGTCCTTTAATGAGCAGCTGTTTGCTCAGAGACTGCTTTGTGCACTGAGCAGAGGTGATTCAAACTAAAAGGCCCTGCAAGGATGGGGGAAGGATGGCTTCCCACTGAGCTGGGGAAGAGCAGAGTTTAGTGACTGGGATAAGGAGAGGGATTAGACCACTGACCTTGTGAAATCCAGCACAGCCAGTCAGCCAAAAAAACCCTTTTCTCCACTGTGCTGCAGAAGATAGCAGGTGTTATTGGGTATGGAACTCATCAGGGGATGCAGGGACAAAGAAGCTTTGGGGTTGGAATGGAAAATGTTGGATAAAAGTTGCTGTGGGGTGTTTAGAGGAAAGGAGAACCTCTCTTCTCATTAGTCCTGCCAAGGGGGAATCTCTGTGTCCCGCCACTCTCCAGATGTATCAGTGTCCCCCTCCTTCCCAGGACAGCGAGCCCATTGTGGATGCAGATGTGTCCAGAGCTCCATGAGGAGTCCTGAGGAATTCACAGTCAGAGTGTGATGCAGAAAAACCCCACCAGAAACATCATGGAACTGTTTGGGTTGGGAGGGACCTTAAAAGACCATTTTGTTCCAACTCCCTCCCATAGAAGAGACACCTTCCACTGTCCAAGGGTGCTCCAAACCCCAGTGGCCAACCTGGCCTTGGACACTTCCAGGGATCCAGGGGCAGCCACAGCTTCTCTGGGCACCCAGGGCCTCCCCACCCTCACAGGGAGGAATTTCTTCCCAGTATCCCATCTAACCCTGCCCTCTGGCAGTGGGAAGATCTATCCCCTTCTTCTGTCACTCCAGACCCTTGTAGAATGTCCCTCTCCATCTTTCTTGCAGGATCCCTTCAGGCACTGGAAGGACACAATTAAGTCACCTCAGAACCTTCTCTTCTCCAGGATGGACAACCCCAATTGTCTCAGCCTTTCCTCACAGGAAAGGTTCCAATCCTGATCAACTTGGTGGCCTCCTCTGGACTCACCAGGCTGCCCCCTCTGACAGTGCTTATCCCTTCTTAGGGAAGGAAAATTCTGAACATTTTATTGTGGCAAAATAAAGCTGAGAACTGAACAGTAGCAATACCCCCACATATGTGAAAATACATTCACAGCTCACTGGATTTTTATTGCAGTAACACAGAAACTCCATATGTTTTTAACTTTCCACTCTGCCTGCTCCCTTAATGTGGGAAACAGAAGTATCTGAGATATTCATACAAGAGCAAATCAAGAATTTCTCTGCTGGGAGTGAAATAAGCATTGACATCTGCTCTGCCTGGTAGAAATTCTACCAGGAACCCAGGAATAGACCAAAACTGGGGACAATAAAGGCAGATGTATAACCAGGAACCCAGGAACAGACCAAAACTGGGGACAATAAAGGCAGATGTGTAACCTTTCTCTGCAAGGGAAGCCAGAGAGTTTAACATGTTCAGTTTTGGGCCTCTCACAACAAGAAGACCTGGAGGGGCTGGAGAGTGTCCAGGGAAGGGAACAGAGCAAGGAAAGGTCTGGAGCACCAGGAGCAGCTGAGAGAGCTGTGGGGGCTCAGCCTGGAGAAAAGGAGGCTCAGGGGGAACCTTCTGGCTCTGCACAACTCCCTGCCAGGAGGGGACAGCCAGGGGGGTTGGGCTC
>VZUA01017846.1:2386-12543 GCA_013401035.1 Horornis vulcanius
TGATAGGAGCAATTATTTTCACTTGATTTCATGAATTCTTAGTCCTGCATTGAATGGGAAACCTTTTTCACAGGGAGAATAGCTTACACCGTGCTTAACAGCACCACTGGAAGAAGAAGGTTCCCCAAGGCCAGTAATATTTTTCAGCCCTTAGTGCTTAATGCTGGCTTTAAGGTATGCCAACATTTCTGCTATCACCTTCCCTAAAATCTAACTCATGACACTAAGACTGTGACTAAGCAAAATAATTTGGCTTCCAGCGTGTTATTTTGGCATATTTTGCACAAGAATTATAAAGCACTGGTTTTCATAACCCCAGAAGTTTGCATTCATGTGATTTGGGATTAAAAATAAAATATAAAAAATATATCTGTTCCCAATTTCAAAGAAATCCCTGAAGGTCTGGAAAATTTTGGCGTCTATAATGATTATACCAATAATCAGACCCTATTTTAAACAAACCTACACAAACCCATTAGACAAATACAGAGCCAAATACCACCTGAGAAAGGAAAGAGATCTTTTCAAGTGCCAGATTTAAGGACTACAGAAGAACAAGGAAGAAAAAGTACAGATACTCCCAATTCCCATTTTTCCCTTACACATCTCCATCTTCCTACACTTTTCCAGCTCTTATCGCATCATCACCAAACAGTTTTACTTTTTCCATACACAAGTGATGTGTGGAATTTGTGATCACGGTTGTGCCCATCTCTGCTGACTTGCTTCATACATTTATTCCACTCATTTAACCTTTGGAGGCATCAAGATGGGACCTATTCCTACACTCTTACAACCTTAGGCTCACCTAATGGACATGGAAAGTCCTCATGGAAGACAAACTTGAGAAAAACAATACAGGGCTCCCAGTTAAGAAGTTTTTCTGTGGCATGAAAGGAAATTAATTTTACCTCCAATCACTGACATTAAAAATCAACAAAATAAGATGGATATCAGATATGCAAAGACTTTTAGGAGCTTAGGATCTGTTTCCACATGAGGACTTTTAAAACAGATGTCAAGGCCAAGTATTACACCTGAGAATGAATCAGAGCAGAATTCCTGCCTAAGTGGACAGAAAAACACATTAAAGCTCACTAGCATTTTGAGCATTACAGCTGATGACAGCGTTTACGTTCAAGTTCATTTATATTTTAATTTAGGCAGAAATGGCTGTTATTTGTAGACATTCCCATGGTGATTTTCAAAGCAGCATCAGGGTTCTGATCAGTGGCATGCTCTGAAATCCAGGTCCCGAGGACAGCCTTTTAAACAGAGACACTCCGCTCATGAAGTCACGCTGCACTTCAAACTTGTTCACTTTTCAGCAGAAAACTTCTTTGCTAATAGCTGGGGATTGTTTGCCATCCACTGTTTTCAAAGTTTATAAAGCAGATGGATTTCACTGTCCACAAATACACCTGTAAAGCTGAGACCTGTGGTCACGGAGCTGGGAGAGGGACCCCTTTGTTTGGGATTCTTTCTGTGGGACACACGGCAGCCCAACCTCTGCAGTGCTGCTGAAACAGTGTTCCATTATTGCTTTCCCAATGAAAAGCACTTGTGAGACACATCACCTCCCATGTTTTAAAACCAGATCAATTTGCTCTTATGGATTCCAGTTGTTCCAGGATCAGAACGCTCCCCAGAGCCACGCGGATCAAACACTGCACATAAGCTGGAGATGAGGCAGGCTAACAGGTGATTCACCTTATCCAGGAATATGGGTTATTTTTATTCTTTTTTTGTTTCATTTTGGCAACTGGGACTCATAAAATATCTGAGAAGACCACAGCTACGTATTTTTTAAAGAGAAAGAAAGAAAACAAAACACAAAGAGAATCAGACCTTTAGGAGACAGGGAATTCCTCCTAGAGCCAGGAGAAAAGCAGACTGCCTCAGGCAAGATGTCATCTTCTTAGTTAACACACAGTTCTTTCTCCCCATCCTTTCAAGTGAACTGCTGGAAACGTTTTAGATCTTGTCTGGAGATAAAAGTTAATTTTACATGGCGCATCAGAGATGCAGGATAAATTCATAAATGAAATAATATTTTTCCAGTAAGGCTCTGCTGGCGATGCAAGAGCCTGACTTCTCACTGTTGCAGAACCATCCTGTAAATAAGGTTTCTACATATAAAGATTTAAGTTACTTGTCTATCAGCAGGATTCAATAAAAGAAGTTCACATTTATTAAGTGTATAACTCTCTAATACCAAATGCTGTATTAAAAAGGCATATAATTTTTATTTTTTTCTAAAGAATGAGTTTTTTGTGGTACTTTCTGAATGCATTATCAGCTTGTCTCAACTGAAGTTATACTTTCAGTAACTCATGAAGATCCAGAAGATGATGGATGTGGCACCATCTGCACATGGGGCTCCTGTTTTACCAGTAAGAGTTACCA
Source organism: Horornis vulcanius (assembly GCA_013401035.1). NCBI lineage: Eukaryota > Metazoa > Chordata > Aves > Passeriformes > Scotocercidae > Horornis > Horornis vulcanius. Next base: position 4,793 of record VZUA01017846.1, read on the forward strand.
GGTACTGAGCACTGGATGAGCCATGCCTTTATCAGCTGAAGAGGAAAACCACAAAAATAAAAGTCCAAAACCAGCTCTAGCGATGTATTTGTAATATGATAAGAAAGAATGTTAACATGGCCCCAGGGACTGAAATACAGATGTTCCATATGTAAGCACCAGAGTCTGGTGCAGACTGGGTAAGCCAAGGGTTTAGAGATGCAGGTGTCCAAGGCAATGCCTTCGTTCACCCAAGGTAAGTGCACAGAAAGCCTGTTTACCTCAGCTTGATAGCAAAACCTCCCCTCACAACAAGAGTGCTCTGGCAGATCACCAAATGATTCCTTCATACCCAGATAAACAGTTTCAATCCTCAGAGGCCATCCTAGCCAATCCTCTGCCATGTATGATGAATGCAATTAAAGTCCTGTCCTACAGTACTGAAGTGATAACCTCTCATTGAGAGAAAAGCCAGCTGAATATGTGTAAGAAATGTCTTTACTGCCATTACTGAAAACTGAGGCAAACAACCTTCCAAACAATAGTCAGCATTTCTGCTCTCTGCATTTTCTTTTTTAGAATACACCGTGAATATGAAATCATTTCAAAGAACAATACACAAATTAAATTATGCTGGTCATTATGAACACAGAGTAATATGAGAGGGTGATGAACTCACCAGTATGACATAATAATGCCAGCAAATTAGGCATAGAAAACATCATGACAGTAGTACTTAAGTATTTCCCCAGTGCCTGAGCAATTTGTGCATTAGCAGCCTATTGCCTCATCACTTACCACAAAACAATCTCAACTGGTAACTCTTTCTGACAACAACTGCCATTTATTATCCATTCCTACAGTGCCCAGCACAGTGGTGTTCAATTTATATCAGCAATAACCAAAAAGAAAGCACCCAGCTTGTAACAGGGAGCTGTGTCCAGGAGATTGCAGTGTGCAGCCCATCTGCCACTGAAGATGAACACAAGAACCTGCACTGGCAATGCAGAGTCAGGGGGCACAGCAAAGGGAAGCCTGATGCTGTGGGGCCCTGAGGGTGATGATGGGCGTCCCTCTCCTGCTGGAGACCTTCTGTGATTTAACCTCTTCACCCAAGGCTGGCAAGGAGCCAGGGAAGGTCACAGCAGTGGGGCAGAGCAGGCAGGAGAGATTTGCTGGCACATGCAGCGGACTCAGGACAGAGCAGGGAAACAAACAGTGCAAGGCTTTGGTTGTGACCCGGTTCAGCTCTCCTGGCCCTGAGCTCCAACCAAGACAGTAACAAAGGAAAAAGGCATCACAGCCTGATCCATGTGGCTAAGACATGAACATACATGCAGGCCTGACATCATCAGCATGTGGAGGTTTTACTCATCTCTCTCTTTGTCTCCCTTATTCTCATCTGTCATTACAAAACCACACCTGTAAGTTATTACAAAGCAGAACCACCTTCTTCCAAAACGGATTTTAGAAAGGGTGTTTTTCCAAATATATATTTTCTTTTTTAGAGCAGATACTAGTTGGTAACCAAGACAGGTATAATAACTTAGTTATAAATACAATTATGCTATCAAAGAATGGCAAGCTGACAGGAAAACTGAGTAAGACTGCTAAGAGAATAAATACCTTATAAAAATACAAGAATATCCCACTAGTAACCAAGTCTGAAGAGCCATTTACACAAAACACAACCAGGTCAATTAAGTGACAATAACTGGTTCTGCTTTGAAGCATCTCAAATTCACATTTAATTATGCTTAATGCATCATTTTATTCTCCTAACATAACGGGTTAGCATAAGCACACCAAGCGCTGACAGTGACCTTTCTGTCTCAAATATGCTATTCACAGCTATTCCATGAATCCCTCACATCCCTGTAGCTGGACATACAGCCTCATGTCCTACAGAAGGGCACTGAATTGGCCTTATTGTCACCACATGGGATGGCATTCATCTCCAAATGCCAAAGCGGGCATAAGGAATGCGGCACAAGAATGGGAAGCATTGAGAAGAACAAGAGGAGAAGAAACACTTGAAGAGCCTGATCTTTGATTATCATTTACAGATCCACTTGTGCAATGAAAAATATCCAAGAGATTGTTTTCCCACTTGTGCAGTCCCAGTCTTTTGCACTTCAAAGGGGTGTTTCTTCACTAGCCAGCAATTAGGAGCCCAAGGTCACTCACAGCAAAATTCATCTTCTCCACTTTTATAATTTCCCCTCTTATCAAAACGTGTGTGTGCACAAAGCACAAGCTGTGATAGCTGTCAGAAAACAGCCTGAAAGCTTCAGAAGCAAAATGCACTGTGGCTGCTATGGCTCAAGCATTCCTGAAAATTATACAGGAAACTACTTCTCTCTTTCCTGATCTGTAAATGTCAATAAGCAAGAGATTTTCATAACAGAGACCATTTTTTTGTTGTTGTTGTTGTTTGTTTTGGTCTGAATAAGAGTACATAAAAAATGTATTTAAAACACTTCCAAGTAAAATTGAAGACAATAAATATAAAGCCCCCCACACCTGTAAGTTCTTAAAAATATAGTGAATACTATATTTAACCCAAAATTGTGATGACCAATGTATTTAGTTGTCCAGCTAAAGTCCTAATGCTTCTTCGCCCACTAAATCTCCTGTAGTCTCTCCTCCTAGTGCACTCTACTTAAAATTCACACCACATCTCACAGCCTGAACTCTCAACTTCTAACTTCATCAAGAAAAACAAGTTATGAGTTACGTATTTCCTAATAATGACAGTCATTTACAGCTGCAAATCTCTATAGGCAAATCTGCAGTTATTCGAATTCTTATTGAAGACAGGAACTGCTCCTGGGTCATGTTTTGCTCTGAGAAGTGTTAAACAAGCTCGTTTCCATAGGCCTCTAGATAAACACAATTAAAACCAAATAATTCAAATGTCTCTTTTATGCTGAAAATTTAAAGCACCTCAGAAAATACCAAGAGAGTTACATAAATGTAATTGTATAATCTAAACATTTCTACTGAAGAGCTTTCGCCAAATAAAGCTCCACATCTCTCTTTCTACTTCAGTTACTACCCATAGCATCGTGCTTTATAGAAACACAGACTAAAGTATAAAACAAATGTGAGCAGTCTGCAAAATCAATTCTTCTTCTTTTTGAAAAGCAAAAATACCCCAATATTAATATTAGTTTCTTCTTTGTATAAGAGAAATAAACCCTTCATTTTTCAGGGCAAGAATCCACGCTACATTTTTAGGTGAAATTCTCTTTCCTGAATACATTTTTCAGCCCTGTATGTACAGAAAGCTGACAGTGGGAACAGTGAGGGGTTCTTCTAATTTTGGGTTTGGTTTTTATTTTCTTAATAGTTACAGACACTTAGGTTAGTCCCAAAGTCAAATGTACCCACACTCCTGTTTCAGCTCATCAAGGAAAGGGATGAATACCTAGTCTGGAGTATTTCAAGGCCCCAAAGTCTCTTTTCCAGCTTAACAGGACCTGTTACATCTCTGAAGTTTAGACTGAATGTCACAAGCATGACACCTACTGCACCATCAGACTGACAAAGAAACCAACAGGAAAAAACTCTACGTTTTCATTGTCCACTGAAAAAAAGAAAAAGGATAAATAACCAAGGATAGCTCAGCAGAATTTATCCTTTTGCACATGCACAGCACAAATTAGACAACTAACATCAGCTTACAAAAATGTGAAGAGTACAGACAGAAATATTTCTTGGCTTTCTTATTCCTGTGCACTTGCCTGGCATGGACCCTACTTAGCCTTTTGCTGCTCTTCTGCAAAACACTTGGTGATGAGGTACAATTCAAACTGAGAATTGTCTGTGCTGCTCCTAAGATGAAGGGGTACCCTAAAAATCCAAACAGTTCCTTCAAAAAAGTTGTGTGAAAAGAGGTGGGATCACAAAAAAAAAAGATGCTGGGAGCAGCAGCATTTGCTTCAATGGCAGGAGAGCAGGTTTGCTCAGACAGCTGCCATACCATGGAATGTGTTCACTCGGTGCTGTGGGGATGCACCATCAGACACTTTGTCAAGAACAGCCTGAAAACTGCTGTCACATCAAAGCACAGGAGCGCAGTGCACACCTCACATGACAATTAATATTATAATAAACACTTCAAGCAGCTCACGTGCACTCGTACTGTGTGTCAGAGGGATCTTCCTGGCATTTTGGGATAGCTGCCTTTCAGATTTGACAGTTCGTACTCTATTAATCAACACTGTAAATCCCAACAGCTCCTCATCACCCCCTGAGGGCCTAAAAAGTTATTTTTTACTATTTTGTCAGAATGACTGGAGAAACTCAAGTCAGAAGAGAAGCAGAGGTCTGTCACTGAGAATTGCAATCTACTCTGTGTAATAAAATTGAGATTCTGTTTCAGAGCAGCTAAGCTTCTGCAAGTCCCTTTTCTCTTCTGAATCAATTATCTTTTTACTCTTTTGTTCTTCCAGCTCCACACTAATTTTAGTCTTCTGTTCTGGCCATTTTTACCTTTAGAGGGTCTTGATGCCTGGCTGGAAAGAGCATGCACAGGGACAGTGTGAAAGCCCTCAGGATGGCTTGGGACCAGAGTGCATAAAATAATTCAAACTCAATAGGTTTGGCTTCTTTGAAGCCAGCCTTTCCCTGCTTACACTTCCTTTCGGTACTAGTCTTTCTGCTCCATCCTGGATTGTGACAGTAATTAAAGCCCCTTCCCAAAGGCTTTGAATATTGATTTTAGATCAGTCTTCTATTCCCAAATAGCCCCATAATCACTATTTATTTTCCTAAGTTAAAACCAGCACGCTTCTCTCCGAGTTAATGCGTTTTCATTGTTTCCAGTGGAAACTGCAAGTGCCCAGCTTCTCCAGGCTTGGGCTGCACAGCACAAAAAGCCTGGCTCGTGCAGCTCTGAGAGTGCTACAAAAAGAACCCATGCCAGAGACAAAAGCAGCCCTTTGTTCTGTGCACCAGATCACACAGCTTCACGTCACCGAGTGTCCTCTCCCTCTGAGAAAGGTCACACTGCTGTTTTCCAGAGAAGCAACTTGGAGCAGCTCTTGGAGCACGACCAAGCAATGCTGGTCCCCTCAGCTCCAGCAGGGAAGAGCAGAGCAGGTCCTGCATCACTGAGAGGTGGCTGCTGACAACTGGGCCCTTTTAGAAAAGGACCTCTGCACACCAACAAACATCCCCCACTTCTTACTTACACCAAAGGCCACCAAAGCAATGAAAGGATAAAACTTCCCTTGCTTTTTTTCGTTTTTGAATACGAGAGCGTGGGGAACAGATGCTCCTTGATATTTCCTGTGTTGTCTCAATTAGTGGCCCACAAATCCTGGGTTTTAGATTCCCACTGAATTTCCCCTCTACGAGACTTGCAATCTGGCACTCAGCAGGCAGCAAAGAAAATGACTGGTGTGGATAGGTATGCAGCAGAGATCAGAAGTGTGGATACAGCCTACCTGCCCATTCAGGCACTGTGTGTTTTCAATACCCAGGCATTCAAGTCTCACATTCATCACATTCAGAGCAAGACAGAATACTTGCTTTTATGTGCACCCCATTCAGTGTACAGGGAATCTATACCTGCATCCATCACATTCAGTGAAATAGAGCCTATTTGCAAATGTTGAGCTTCCATTTCCCTGCAGTGACCTGAATTACAATAGGCTGCAGGTGAATATGTTAAATTTCTGAATTGGTAGTGAAAAAAATTCTGCTGGAGTCATTAATGAATGTGGCTAATGTGGAGAAAGACTCATTTCAGAACGTAGCTGTGCACCACAAAGGGTGCTGGAAAAAGCTTTTTTTTCAGCAAGCAAATATAATGCTTATGGCAGATGTCAGGGTGTGTAACAGAGATAAAGATAGAGCATCTGCATTCATTTATTTATTTATGCCATGTAAAATCCTGGTATCCATAGTGCATCTACCCAGGCAATGCTGCTTCTAAACCTTCAAAGGCAACATCATGCATTTTCAAATTCATTCATCACGACCACGTTGAACTCTTTCTTTTCCCACTGACAACCTATCAGTGATGCCAAGTAGCTATGATGAAAACCTGTTTTTGGAGGAAAAGTCTATATCATGTATAAAGCAGTGAAAGCCTGTCAGGCATCTGAAATAGTGTTATTGTTCTCAGGCACTGCTGGCCACTGTAATGCCACAGGAAAAAGGAGGAGGGCTCCAAGTGAAGAAGCTTCTCAGTGCACCCTTGCCATAAGTTATGCAAATACAACTCAGGATAGCAGAAAAATGGGATTCCACATGAAGAGTAATTCAACTCACAAGTCATGATAATGCCCATAAGCCATCTGGGTATGTGAAGAGTTCGTAACTGCAACCTTGAAGGGAGAGATTTTGCTTTCTGGGAAAGAACAGGATTAATGGCTGAATACTGATTAGTTAGGTAAGAGCACGTTGGTCCCTCAGCAATGTACTGGTTTGTTTTCTTTTTAATCTCTCCTGCTATACCGTTGGGAAATAGGGTATCTACTGGTTTCTATGTCTGAAATTAGTTTTTAGAGGAAAGTAAAAACTCTTAATGTACAGAGCATTAGAAACAAGTGAATCCATAAAGATGAGAATTTAATAATCTCTGGAAAATGAGTAGAGGGCTAGCAGAGACCCTGTTGAAAAAAAGATCCCATTCTTGCTGCCATAAACACAGTACCTGTGCTATTCCTGAACAAAGGTCAGAAGAAGGGTAACAGGAATTGACTAAGAAATTGGAAAAATCTCTATGATAGCCACCTCCCCAAAGAAACCAAACAACAATCAAAAAACCCCAAACAAACAAAGAAAACAAAACAAAAACAACAAAAAAATTCCCCCAATAAACTCAAAACAAAATCCAACAAAACAAAGTCCAAACTCAAAACTGAGTACCAGAAGAGAGGATGACTTCAGTCTCAATTTGCTTCTCCCTGCCTCCTGCCCAACTGGGGCCCCCACAAAGCTCCACCATCTTTCCCTAAAGCCGTGATTCCTGCTGAAGCCATCCTGCTCCACACCCCTGACTCCTGAATAACCCTCAGTGGCCTTCCCATGGGAAAGCACAAGTGCTGCTTTCTGATTATTCCCTGCTGAGAAGCTGCAGTTCAGTCAGAGATGGGAACTGGCCCCATCCCACTGACAGGCTCTATCAACTCTCTGTGCACACAGTTACAAACTTCTTTAAAAATCAGCTTTATTCTGCTTTGCTCAAGGCCAGCAACTAGGTGGTTAAATAAAGCATACAACCTATTACAGCAAAAATGTCCCATGCAAGACAGAACATGCTTCTCTGACTGCTAGGGACAGAAAGAAAAGAGAAAAATAAAAATAACTGTCCTTTTCCAGGATGGCCTAGGAATTTGATAAATTCAAAGCTACTGGTCCTATAGATACTACAGACACACCCATCCTTTACTGTGCTTAGCCTGAGAGCCCTCTTAACCATGAAATAATGAAGCTAAGATAGCACAGTGCTGAAATGGGATCAAATGGACTGTGCAATGAGCATTATATAAGAACAACTCTCTTATAATAGCAAATCTTACTTATTTTTATGGGATTCTAAATAATTTCTTTCTAGACTTTCTGTGTGGCTTCTCAGCACTGCATAAATGAATCTCAAACAGCTATTTAAGATCTTTCCTATTTCTTTTCTACTTGCCTTTTGGCAACTAAACTTCTTTAACAGGAAAATATTTGATACTTCTATCTGATGCAGCATTTTGCTGATGTGAAAATTACTGAAATCCGTATGTCTAACAAGAAAATGGAGTGTGAAAACA
>VZUA01017848.1:6668-17030 GCA_013401035.1 Horornis vulcanius
TCAGTAAGTTAAGTCCAAAAACATTTATTTACAAATGAAAAATACTAAAGGTATACAATTAAAAATAAAGAGCATTGTATAATTGCTTTGTACATCTAGAAACCCCAAAATAAGCCTTTACACAAGGACATGATTGTGCATTAGCACTTACTCAGAAATAGTGCTGTGAATCAATAAAAGGGGTTTTTCCAATTTATCTCACACACCTCTGATTTAAGTAGGAAAATTATTAAAATTAGGAGATGAGAAATATGAGGAAGAATATACTTACAGGGAGGCTGGAGATATCTGAAGACAAAGCCCATTTTTGGTGAATATTTTAACCTCTTTCACTCTATAGCACTTAAATTTGCTGAAGGAAGTTGAGTTTTCACTAACCTTGAGGGGAAATAACTCTCCAGGACTCTCCTTCTTCCTTTTCAACTTTCAACAGTCTCACAACTGTTGCAAAGAACTTCTGTAATCACAATGCCAGCAGAGGCCATTGGGCCAACAATTTAAACTATAGGTGTCATAATTAGTCTGATTTTACTCACCTGAACCCTGTTGGGATTTAGTCAGACCCAGCTGTGTGCCATCACTGAGGAATAGCAACCACCTACCCAAATTCTCCTACCCAAGAGAGCTGCATACCTGGATGCTGGTTAGGTGAGGCTTACAGACAGCTGGCAAACCACCTCCATAGTGAAGGGAAAGGCAAATATTGGCAAGGCCCCTACCAATCTCACCTGCAAGCAAAGTCCTTCCCAAGCCCAGATCTTGTGAAAAGGTCACTCAAAGAGATTTCAAACAGACAAAATAATTTCAGAACAATTTTCCCCTCCTGTTGCTCTCCTATCTCTTCTTGAGGTTTGTAGAAAAAGCCATAACAAATACAAAACTCTAGCAAGAAAACAAAGCATAACACAACTTCCCAGTTAAATTTGGGGGCAAGAAGGAAGAAATTCCTTTTTGACTATGCAGGAAATCTCTTTCAGCTATAAAGTCAAGCCTACATCTACTGCAACTTCATGTGTTATGAATGTACTAAATATCATATGCCATTTTTACTGTCCCCAATACATAGGGAGACTGGCCATTGAAAAAGCCCCAAATTTTAAGGCCAGAAAGAGTTACTGCAGTCTTGCAGCATGATACACAATGCATACAAACTCACACAGATTTTTTTTTTTTCAGACAGATTTAAGTTTTGTTTTTTTGAAAGTTTGGGATTAAAAAAAATTTAGTTGCTCAGATTTAATTTTCCAAGGTCAGCCATTCTTGTATTTAAATTACACTCACAGATAGAAAGGCTACCCATAGGTTGGGTACCTTTTTCTAATGTCAGCTTGCCAGAAAGGCTTTATCATGAATACTTTCACAGCAGATATGTGTATCTATCAGGAAACGTGAATGAATCATCATAGAAAGCGTTATGGAGTTCACTTCTCAATCAATGACTGCTCTTATCCCATGCACCATGTGAGGCAGCTTACCTTCAGGGAGAAGGTTGCCAGCCAGCTGCCAGTCATCCCTCAGCAACACTCTTCCCTCTGCACACTTTTATTCTCTCCCCAGTCACACACCACAGGAAGGTCTCAAGAAGCAGCTTGTCCTATCTTCCATGTGCAAGCTCACAGATAGCCCTGCACCATTTTCACCTCTAGTTTTACAAGAACTGAGATTACTCAAGGTGCAAGGTGCAAGGTTGCCCGTGCCTCTAACAGGGGTAAAGCGCTGCCCACACTTTTGTTTTCTTTGCCCTTCATTATTGGGCAAGTTGGGACAGCCCATTCCCATTAGATGATGTGACTTCCACTAAATTACAGTCCCATATCATATTTCCTTATGTATTTGAGTATCCCAGCATGCTCCTGTTGCTCATGTAGCCTTCGAGCATCCGTACAGAGGCAATTTAAACTATATTCCTTACATGTGCCTTTGTGCCAAATTAAATGATATAATGTATGAGAGAAGATTTTCAAAGAGATGTGCTGAGAATTTGAAATTGATGCAAGATCTGAGAAAGAAAATTTATGAAGTGGTAAGCACTAGAAGGTCACTTGGTCAAAGAAAATTTTCCATTTCCTTTCAGGATGTCAGACACTGACAATGTTTGGGAGTGCAGAGAATGCACTTATTAATACCTTCCTAATTCTGTTGTCTACAACTCAATTTTCACAGCTGTGTTAGAAGTGCAGAAAAAAAGCAGAGATAAACTGTTCAAAATGGTATTTTTAGGAACGAGTTTTTCAGTCTTTCCCCCACCGCTGAAATTAAACATCTTCTGAAATCCATTGAATACACACCTTCCCAATTTCTACTGCAAACCTCACCAGTAACTCAATACATTGCTTCTAGTTGACTTTTTTTTTTCAAGAATCTGGGTTTTAATTAATTTTTTCCTTTATGAATACATCAGGAGCATCCTAATTTCATTGTTTTTAATGAGATATTCTCACAGGTATCACTGGACCACGCTTTGCAGGTGCTGATCACTTTAAAAAAATCAGCGCACTGATTCTGGGTATTATCTTCTATACATATGTTATCTAAGCCTAAGGGCCCATAAGTCTTCCATATAATTTCTTGGGGATGGACATTCCTCTCAAGATTCCTCTCTCTTTATGAACTGTTCCATGTGTAGCCATACATGCAGGATCTTGCATCCAACTGTAAGAATGGCAGGACTTGATTTGGAGGGTTTTTTTTAACAACACCCCTTTTTTCTCTTGTAATCTTGTACCTAATTAAGGGATTGGCAAAAATCAAGTCATCAGCTTGTTTGGAGCTTTCTCTTTCTCTTCTAGAATTAATAAGCATTCAGTCAAAAGAACAAAAGGTCTCCCTAGTTTTCCATGGTTCTTTTCAATCCACTGAAACTAATTATAATCAAAGACATTCTATAGTCTCTTTCTGGCAGTGTTTTTGAAAGCAGAACTCTTTAGAAGTCACTGCCCTCAAAATCCTTTCTTGGAGCAGGTAATGGTTCTACCTTTCTGGGTCTTGCAAAGGTATACATGCGCATTTCAGTTAGGACATGTAAGTAAGAGAAAACTGAGCATTTTACAGTTTCTCCTACTTATTCTAGGTGGGATTTATCCCACGTGAAATAATCTGTGGAATATGTCTTCCATGATCCCTCAAAGACAGACCAGTAAGAAGAGAACTTCACTGCCGTTTTCCCCAGACAAGTAGAGGAGACATTTGGGACACAGTCATAAAGCCAAAGCAAAATTTATTGCTGAGTGAAAGAAATAAGGAAGTAAAACGTAGGACAAAGATGAATTTCAGACAAGGTTTGAAAACAGAGGAAAGCAGAAAAAAAAACTTACAGCTTTTCACCACTTAGACTCATTTAAGAAACCCTGTGGTTTTTTTGAAGTACTGAATTAGATAAACCCTGCAGTTAAAAACCTAACATGTTCTGGTTTGAATTTTCTGTGGTCTCAGCACAATGAAAACTGTAACAAAACTGCTTGTGTTGCCTAGCATTATAAAACATACTAATTTTCAGCATCAGTTGATCATAAAATTATGTATCTTCAGTGTCAAGTTCTGCATACTGGGACAGTGGTTAACCCTGCTGAAGTCAAATACAAAATTCCACTATGTCCTAAGGAAAGAGGTGGTGAATTATAGGGCTACACAAAAGTAAATAGATAAACCCCAACATGTTGAGTCTGTACTCCACAGAAAGACTGATGAATTATTCTTTGCTTGTCACATCACACTGCCCTTTTACAGGCATGAAAGCTCCTGGGACGTGTTCCAGAGAGGAAATCCCTGGCAGCTGCTGACTGCTGGTGAGAGGGACTACTGGTGTCACTTGGGAAGCCACTGTGGGGGATAATTCAACTAAAACTTTTTTTTTGCATCACTCATCAGAATTGTCCCTGGCCTATCCATTTCTACACAGCAAGCAAACCCCTCTTGCCACGTTCTGTTCCTATTCTATTTAACCATACTTTAGGATTTACTCAGGTAGATCCATGAATACATAACCATGGGAAGATTGGGAAAATGCCACAAAAGCTACTCAATTCAGCATCTCCTTCCCCCTCAAATATTTCCCACTGAAAATGCTATGAGAACTGTAACAGCAAACAGTTCCTTATTGTTCCATACTTTACAGACACTGAACACTCCAGGGCAGAAAGAAATCGGGACCACTGAACACAGACCTTCTTGTTAAAAATGCCTTCCACACAGAACTACCTCGTGCCTTTCAGTTTCAGGTGTAAAACCTGTCATGTTGGTTCAGCAAAACGTGCAGCACTTGCACATCACCCACCGCTTCCTCCAGTGATCCTTTTCCTCACCAGACCACCTCAAAAAAAAGCCCCTTATCCATCCAGCACAATCCCTTCCTTCTTGGAAAACGCTCCTCCTTTGAGTTCGTACCATTAAACGTGAACTTGAAAACGGTGAGCGCCGTGTTTAAACCACCCCACGTTCCTCGCGGACCGAGGAACGGCGCATAGCGACGGTGCTGCGAGGATGTGCGGGATGCATCACGCCGCACCCACTCTCCCTCCCCAGGCCCTCTCCCAGGACCCGGCGGGCGGCCCCACCCCATCCCCTGTAACAAAGGAGGCCCGAGGGGCGGCAGCGGGCGCTGTGAGCGGACCCGCCCCGCCGCCGCCTCCTCCCCAGCCGAGGGCGCTGCCGCCGGCCCCGCGCCGNGAGGCGGCGGCTGCAGGAGCAGCAGCAGCAGCAGGAGGAGGAGGCGGAGGAGGCCGCGGCGGCGCCATGGGTAAGTCCCCCCAGCCCCGCGCCGTGCAGCCCCTGCCGCCGCCCCTCTGCCCCCGGAGGCCGCCGCCCGCTCGTCTCCGGCGGGCGGGAAGGGGTGGCTGGGGCNGCAGCGCCGGGGAGGAGGCTCGGGGCTCTGCCGAGCCTCCCCGGTTCCCCCGGCGCTGCCGCGGCCGCTGCTCGGCCCCTGCGGCGCAAAGTTTCCGCGGCTGCCGCTGCGCTGCCGCCGCCCGCCGGCTGCGCCCAGCCCGGGGAGCTCCCGCACGGCACTCGCGGAGCCGGGGCTGTGTTCGGGGTTAGGGGAAAGATCAACTCCCCGGGTGCCAAGGGGGGCTCAGAACAAGGAGTTATGTAAGGCACCCCCAGGACGCTTTCCCAGTTACTGTTTGCATAATGGAGATAAGTTAGGGTAGTACGTTTAGATTGTTTTATAATCTCAGCTCATTGTTTGAGGAAGACAAGGGTCCTCGTGTTTCTCCGTCTTTTAGAGCGTTAATCGTGCCTAGAAATGCAGCCATGTTACCTCTCCTTTTTTTGTGGTAAGATTATAAATTAAGTGATTTCACGCTGATTGACACTTGTATGGAGTGCCCAACAAATGCCGCACGAGATCAGGAAGCATGGTGTAATTTGGGTTTTCTTAACAGAGCTGCTGGTGAATTTCTCTTGCGTTCTCCACCTCATCCTCTTGCACAAAGCTACAGCCCTCCCGATATGAAACAGCCACCATAAATCAGATTTTCCAGAAATCTGGCTGTAATGTAGATCCTAGGGATGGGTGGGAGGTGCCCACGTTGAGCTGCCAAAGACCCAGCCAGTCTGCCAAACGTGATGGTGGGAGCAAGGTTGCAGGTCCAGAGGGCGAGGAACTATGGTTCACAAGCAGGCTAAGGAGGTGGTAGCTCCTGAATTCGGCTCGGGGATTTGACATCAGCACTTCCTGTGGCCTTAGGTATATCAGTAGTTTCTTTGCAGATCACATGAATCTTTCACTTTTAACTAGAACTTTCCATGGAAGGAAGCTGTTGCCGTGCCTCAGTTTTTCTGGTTGTGAAATGAGGTTAAATACTTATTTAACTCCTTTAAAGCAGTGGAAAACCTTTGGAGAATTGCTCAAACTAGAAGCTGCTAGAGTCAGACATGAGGAATAAATGTCAGATTTCATCAGAGTTAGGTTAAACTCTAACAATGTAGTGATGATCTCTTTTTCATGAGGACTGAAAAGGCAAAATACCAAAATTTAGTTTGCCTGTGCTTCCTGTCTCCACAAAGTAAGATTATTAATCACATCATTCTGGTCGAAATCTAACTATTTTGGCTTCCAAAAATAGTAACTTCAGGGCATCAGCTAAAACCTGCTCAGAAAAGGTGGTGCAGAATGAGCACATCACTCCTTTTTAGAGGAAACTACACTTCAATTGCAGGCAAGTTTGTAAACAGCTTGAAATCTGCTACAAAATCTTGCTGCAAAAGTAAGAGTAGTTATAATTATTTTCAGGAAGGCTGAAATAACTTGCCTGTAGACTCTGTCAGCACCTGCCCGTAATATCCCAGAGAGATTGCTTGTGAAAATACCAAAAAAGGGGTTTTTTGGCTTTTTTCTATTCTTCACATATCAGGGTCTGATGCCACTGTCTCTAAAATCAAAGCAAACTGTTGGTAGCCTCTGCAGCAGCTCTTGTGAGTGACAAAGATTGAAATCAGTTTCACCTTGGCTCACAACTGTAATGACTTTTCATATTTAAGCTTATACAGTCAATGTAGTAAATTCTCTCATTCAGGTTATAGCTTTCTTTTTGGTAACACGTAGCATAAAAGCTGAAAATCCTTAGAATTAAATCAAGCATGAATTTAGTCTTCCCATGGCTTTTATATCTTCCCAGAAATCACATTCAAAAAACAAGTGTTTCTGGCAGAGAGTACAGTGATGTCTTACATTTAAACATATGGTCTTTTCAGTATTTATGAAGGTTGGCGTAGTATTAACTGGTTTGTATACTAAAGATATAACATGGAAGCCCAAGCAGATACATTCTAAGTCAAATCAAAAGATTTCTGTTGTTAAAAATACTTTTTATGCATACTTGGATCTGAATTATCTAAACTGTATAGAAATATGTCTTCTGCTACACTGTTTCCATGTGTGTGTTCCTCTGAAGACATTACGCTGGCAGTTGTTTCCTACTGAAGGGTTGCTCTTTCCTCTCACTAACACAGGTTCTTTCCAAAATTGTAACTTCTGTTGCTTCCATTTATAGTTTTTAAAGATGTGTCTGAGTAGAGTTTGAGCACTATTCAACTTCTGGCTTTGAGAAGTAGGTGGCCTTAAGTAAAGCTGCCAGTAGAGAACTTGCAATACTCATTATGTAACATGTGCACCACCACTACTTTATTTCTGTTGTTATAAAAACACTTACAAGACTTCTACTTTTCAGTTACTAATGTAATGCTTCAGTTTGACAATGAACGGTCCCTTTCCTCACTCAATTCTTGTTTTTAACCTCAAACTGGCAAACTTGTGCAATCACACTGTATCCAAGAAAATCTTTTAATTTTAGAGCAGTGACCTATGGTGGTTATAAGCAGGCTGCAGTTATTCCTCAGATGTAAATTAATGAAATAAAAATTAGGAACTTTTACAATTTAACCACTCAGCAGTAATCCATTGAGTCCAAAAGATTGAAAAACACCACATATGAGAGTTTGTATGCACAATACAAATACAGGATGCACTTGTTTTCATGGTACTTATCACTTTGTTTGAAGTGTCAGTTAGTCTGTAATAGTGAAAGCTCATAAAAATATTCTTCCATTTTGAGAGTTCTGGTCTTGTTAGCAGGAAATGGAAGGCAGCCTCTGCTCAGACTTAGGTGTTTAGTTGGGCAACAAACTGCATAAGCAGCCTGTTAGGCTCTCTTTACAATACCTAGCATTAAGGGCTCAGTGGCAAAATATGTAAGATTCCCAGTCTATAACATAAATGGATTTGTTTTAGTACTGTCCATTTCATTGCCAGAACAAAGATTTCTATTACTGCTCTCCTCCCAGATATATTCAAATTTCTCTCCCACTTTCCCTGAAGAATTAGCATGTGCAACCAGCCTGGTGGTTGTGAAACACTGCATTCAAACTGAACCCCAGAGCAGGGTGTAACAAACCATTGCCTATCTTCAGGATGATGGTTCACGAAATAGAGGAGGCAGGAGGATGTAAAGCTTCAGACATGACTGTGCCCACTATTGCTTTTGGGAAGGAAGATAGAGTAGACCAACCTGCTTTTGATCAAAAAAATGTAATCAGTAGCTTCAGATGAGACAAATGGAAATTAATGGGAAAAAGTATTCCATCTTGAGCTCTTTTACTAGTTTTCTTACATGAAATGCAGGTCTGACAAAAGTTATGTCAATTGCACAAAATGATACTTTGTAATTCTTTTAAAGTTTTTGCTAAAACAATGAAACTAACACCACCAGCATATTAGTTCTAGCCAGCCAGAAAAGAGGTTGTTAGCATTTTTTGAAAAATGAGGCAGCTTTTGGTTAAATTGGTTTCTTTTAAAATATAAACAGAGAAGCAACTGCTTTTAGACTGCATCTCTTGCTTTAGTAATGTTCCTTGAAGTGTGCTTTTAAAGCAGGCAGAAAGGTTAAGTTACTTCTGACTGACCTTCCTCAGTGAATAACTGTTCCTGTGATCAGACCAGTTTTTGTCATCTTCTGTTACTATGTGAGACTGAAACCAACCAATTTTGTCTTTAGCTTTAGGTTAAAGGCTTCATTCACAAGTACGTTTCCTGAGAACAGAAGATTCAGAGTTAGTTTCAGAAGTCTGTGAGGAACGTCTGGCTTTCTGTAGCATCAAAATGAAAGAAGAAAGGGCAGAAGAACAGCTGAAACGTGAACAAAACAAAAGCAGTAATAATGGAAATGAGAAAGCTACCAAGACAGCAATAGAAGGGAACAAAAATCCCTTAAGGGAAATGCATGAAGGGAGAGAAATACTAGAACTAAGGATGGATTAATAGAACAACAGAGGCTAGAGACAGGAGGAAGAAAGGTGTTCTATTTTATGTCCCTCCCCAAAATATAAAGAAAATAGCTCAGATCATGTAAATAAAATCAGGTAATTATTACTTTCCCTTTTTTTATAGTACCAACTGTATGCTGCTGACCATCCTTGAGAAGACTCATTATAGTTTTCCATCTTTCTCAAGTAAAGCTGAATAATTTCTGGAAATTCTCAGAATTTAATTATATATAAATGTGTAAAACAAAAAGAAGAGATTAGTATAAACAAGTATTCATTCAAAATAAAGGGAAAATAATGTCATTACTGTTTGACAGGAGGGAAGGCTATGGGGATTCTTCTGTGTCATCTGTCAAGGAGGTTCGTTGTTTTCCCTTCTTAACTCTGTCACAGGATGAAGTTCATGTTATAGGATAACAAAGGGACATTAGATGGTGACCTAGTTACTTATGTAAGAGAAAACCCACTTTTCGCTGCTGACTGGTCCACCTGGGTCTGTTCACATGCTGTGCTGGAGAAAATGAGCATTCCTGCTGTCTTGATGCTGTTAAAGGCATTACGTTTCAGATGCTAACTTGTTTCCAGATTAAAATAGATTAGGAACTACATCAAAGCTTCTGGAAATTGGGTGTCTTGAAATGTTAATATGTGTTCTCCAGCTAATGGAGAAGTTTTTCTAATGGCAGTTTGAATTTTAATTAGACAAGGAGCTTTTCCTAGGAAGGGATTTTATAAGTCGCAGCTTTCACTGCAAGAACAATCTCCCAGGGCCTCTTTTTGTTAAAAATATGATAAAGAAAATTGTTTCTATTTACAGATTTTATTATAATGGCAACCAGATGAAATTTGTTTTGGTAAAGTGTAGTTAAAAGCCATGTATTTCTGAATGCTGAAGTTCCTTTTAGTGCAAAGACATAGCTGATGTGTATTAGAATTTATGTGTGCTCCAGATATGCCTAATAGAATTTGTAAACCCTCTGGAACAAGTGGCTGTGGTTCAAGGAGCCTCAAAGCTGTGCACGGAGCCTTGCGACGTTTGTTCAGCCTGAGAACTGCATGGCTCTGGCTTCGGGAGCTTTGAAGTTGAGAAGAAACCCTGGTGATCTCATGTGGTTCTTAAGCTATACTTCAAGTAGATTACAAAGTTGGCAGATGCCCAGAAGAATTTGTCAAATCTATAAACTAGGTAACTGCTTTTCATTTTATCTCCAGGTAGAGGACAGAATTTAGTGCATGATGCTTTGGGACTTAGAAATAATTACAGCATGCCTTAACTGTACAAGTGCAAGTGTACACAGGCAAGGCATGTGTCTTAGAAATATCTCTGACCTGATGCACTTTCAGATACAGCTCCACAAATTGTGATAGGAAATGTCAGGGAAAAAAATGTGTGTTTGTCTGAAGTGGTTGAAATTAACAATATGCATAAATTGACAACATGGATGCATGTATAAAGTTGTGTTAAACTTTGAAGCTTAAAATAAATGAAATGCTTTCATGATTTCTATTTCTAGGTCAGATAAATGTATTATAAAAATCACATTTACACATTTAAAAATCAGGGGAAATAAATTTTTTTCAAAATCACACTCTTGCAAAGGAATT
>VZUA01017850.1:6080-28437 GCA_013401035.1 Horornis vulcanius
GCGGGACGGTCCCCCCGGGAGGCGCTGCTGCGGGTCCGGGTCCTGGACCGCAACGACCACCGCCCGCGGCTACCGCCGGCGCGGCCGCTGGAAGTGGACGAGCTGGTCCC
This sequence comes from Horornis vulcanius, assembly GCA_013401035.1. Classification (NCBI taxonomy): domain Eukaryota; kingdom Metazoa; phylum Chordata; class Aves; order Passeriformes; family Scotocercidae; genus Horornis; species Horornis vulcanius. The sequence goes on from VZUA01017850.1 coordinate 6,191, forward strand.
GCTGGGCACGGAGGTGGCCCGGCTCCGCGCCTCGGACGGCGACGAGGGCGCCAACGCGCGCCTCACCTACCGCCCCTGGCCGCCGGGCACCGGCAGCCGCCTGCTCTTCGTGGTGCCCCGCAGCGGGCAGGTGCTGACCGTGGGCTCGCTGCTGGGGCTGCGCCGGCTCCGCCTCTGCGTGGCGGCTCTGGACCACGGGTGGCCGCGGCCGCTGCGCAGCCCNNNNGGGAGCCGCGCTCGCTGCAGCCGCCGCCCGAGCGGCCGCCGGGGCCCGGCGCCCGGCGCTACACGGCCCGCCTGCCCTCCGGGGCGCGGGTGGGAGACACCGTCTTCACCGTCCCGAGGAGCCGAGAGCGGGCGGCGGGCGGCTGGTTCGAGCTGGCCTCTCCAGGCGCCATCCCCGTGGGGGTCGACAGGACGTCGGGGCGGCTCTACCTGCGGCGGGAGCTGCGAGCGGGCAGCCGGGCGGAGGTGCTGGTCAAGGTGCACCGCGGCGAAGGAGGAGGTAGCGGCCCGGGACGGGACGGGACAGGGAGGCTGGGATGGGGTCGGTTCTCCCCGCGGCGCCGCCCCGGGTGGGTCGGGACGGCAGCGAAAGGGATGGGTGGGCATGAAGGGTTGCCCCGAAAGAGGGAGATGCTGACCAGGCACGGCCGTGCCGGGCGTTTGCCATTCGAGGAGATGCGGCGGCGGCGATGCTGCCCTCCGTGGGGTGCGAGAGCCGCAGGCTGCTGCGGGAGCTGCTCCCCACCCCCGACTGTGGGAGCTCGGTGCGTGGCACGGGCTCTTCCCCGGTACCTCCCGCAGAGCTTCTGCCGCTTGCCTTTGAATGAGCAGCTGGAAACCTAGGGAATTGTGTTTTGGTTATGTTGTCTTGTAAGGTATTCTTGTCACGGTAGGTTCACTTTCGAGGCACCCGAGGTGCCTGCTCAGGGGTTAACAAGCAGTTAGGTCCCGGTAAAGAAAGGGCTATGCCACAAGAGATAGCTTAGTAGGGGCAGTTAGCAGGGAACCTCTCCTGTCGCTCCGGTCCTGCTGGAAGGACCCGAGAAGGAGGAGGTGACGCTGTCCTGGATGTGGGCACTGACAGACCTGCAGCTGCAGCCCACGGCGCTGGGGGATCCCGCTGCACCCGCTCCCTGAAGCGCGCCGAAGGAAGCTGGGAGTCACCGGCACAGCAGCGCGCGGGAAGGGAAAGGAGTGGTTACAAAATAGATGTCAACGAGCCTAGGACAAGACAAAGAAATAAAAAAACCCCCACCTTCTGAATCAGGAATCCTAGGAGTTGCTGTAGAGAACTAAATGGAGATATTGCAGTTAAATCTGTATGTCAAGAGCTCATATACTGTTGTGTATGGTTTTCCTAGTAAGACAGCAAAGAGAATGGCTAGACTTGATAAACTTCTTAAACCCCATTAAGCTTGAGGTGTGTTATGGTCGCAAGAGCCATCCTTTCCACGTGTTACTTTAATCTTAGAGTAAATTTTAGAGTGTGTTTGTTAGTGCAGCTCAGGTCACTAATAACACAGCTGGTTATCATTTGCTTGGGTTTGTTTGTATTGTTTGCTTGCCTTTTTTCTTGGATGCAGCTTTACTAAACAGGGAATATTTACCAATTTATATCTATGTATTTTACAGCCTAGTGCTCAGGAAATGTGAAACATAGAGCTGGGAGGAAAACGAATGCATTGAAGTATGCTGGGGACTATGACTTTTACCAGACTGCTGTGTGCAGTCGACGAGCCCAGAGCTGCCTGCCTGAGAAACTTATTCTTGCAGGAATGGGATGAGTTCTGCAAGTGACAAATATTTAATATTAGAAAAACTCTGCACAGTATTTCCAGCTACTAACTTTAAACAAATCACCTGATGTTTAAAGTAGAACTTCTCATTCAAGCTAAAGATGGAGTTGGAAAGGGGACACACAGCTTGATTGCCTTGCTTATTTGTAATGAAAACAAATAACCTTGTGGACAGTGTTCAACATATGATTGTGTTGTCCTCTCCAATCTGGTGGTGCACAGCATGTTTTTACCACTGTCTGTGCACTAATAATGTATTGACAAGAGATGAGCCTCAGGGAGAAAGGAATCAATGATCAAGTGGGACAAGGTCATTTAGACACTCCTTTAAGCTACTTTGAAAACCAAAACTCTCTCATAACTTTTTATAGCAATAAACTTGGGATCTTCTTCTGTCTGCTTATTTTACAAAAATATGGTGAAACAGTGAGAGGATTTGAGCATCCATTTTTTTAATCTGAAGACACCTGGTGAACTGTCAAAAGTCAAATGGAATTAACTTTGGTCTGCTCCTCATTTCTCCTCATGTCTCTTACTAAATATAATTAACAACCACTCACAAAGCAATCAATATTATGGAACATGTGCCAAACTTTTAATCACCTCTTTAATTGAAAAACAAAACTATCAGACCTTTATTAATTGCCATCTCTTATGTAAAAGACATGAGTGGATTTTAGGCATTTTACAGGTGCTGCTTCTCCAGGCAAGTATGTCTTGGGGTTTTGGAAGCATTTGCTTTTTTTTTATTTTTTCCCAAGAAAATGAAGGCTTTTTTAAAAAAAATAAGTTTGTGGTTTTTTTAAAAAAGTAGGTCAGATAGTAACTTAGAGCACTGTTTCCTCCAACAGTAGTCCTAGGAAGACAAGGTATTTCTGTGCACAGTTGAAATACTGAAATAAACTGAGTGCAGAGCACAACAACCTTCTGAATCTTCCTGGTTGCTCAGTAGCACACATAGCAGTGATAGAGAGGGGGCTGCCATCTGTTTTGTGGGGATCTTGTTGCAGGCCCTGTGAAAGCACAGCTGTTCTCCCACTGAACATACACTTGGTACATGAATTGTGCATCGTAAAGATGTTTGCACAACTTCTGTGGCTGCTCTTATCTACCTCCACCCAGCAGCTTACATCTTTTGTAGGAATCTGGTAGCCTCTGTCTGTCTGTCAAAGCCTTGTTGTTTTGTGCTCTGTGCATGGATAGTTATGGAGTAGACCTGGAGTTTAGACAAGACTCTTATACAAAGGTATGAACTGCAGACCCAACATTTCTCATCCAGATTTTTTTTTGGGACATTTCACGTCCTGGAAACACAGCTCAGTGTGGGACCTGAGCATGGAAAGGCTGGGTTTGGTGAGGAGGAGTTGAAGCTCCCTTTCTCTTCCAAGTCTGCTTCTATTTATGCACACCCACAAGTACCTACATAGGTTCTCTTAGCTGTTACCTACCTACATGGGTGGGATCTGCAGTTGCAGTTGCTCTTTTGCCCCCTCAGCTGCCCTCTCTGATGCTGGCAATATGTACTGGTGCACACTGTGTAGTAGTTTGACATTTAGGAACTTGTCTATCATGCTTCAAAAAGCAATTTCTAACCCCTGTTCTTCAACTCTAGAAGGCTTTAAGCTCTCTCTTTGGTTTGGGGGCTTTGTTTGTTTTGGTTTTTGTTTGTTTTTTTATTTCTTTAAACTTAAGAGTCTGTCACAAAGGGCTTACAGAGTGCACACTGCCTTGGTTTAGAATAGTGAGACCCAGTGGGAGATGTCCATGTTCCTCACACACTCACACTGCAGATACACTCCACATGCTGTCTAACTGAAAACAACTGTGAAAGTAGTCACTCCAAAATCTACAAAGGGTAATTTTTTTTGGCAACAGTAGGAATTCAAAAAAAGCATGACAAGACAAATCTCTTTCCCTCCCGTGTGTCTGCAGTGCACTGAAGGGTTAAAGGGTTGATGTTAACAACCCTTTAACTCTGAGATGCCTCAAGACATCAAAGAGAGATAAACACCAGCAGGTACTTTCAGACTGAAGTGAGTAAAACAGTTGCAAGGCTGTTCAGAATTTTCTCGGCTTTGGAGGTGAGATGGATATCTCATTCCCTGTTCTCTTTCAGGTGGGATAACAACTCTTTATGACTGTAAATGAATTCCAAGGAGATAGATCTTAAATCTGACTGAGGAGGCTGTAGCATAATGCAGTTCCTTCAGTGCAGTGTCTTATGGTGGAATATGATCAGTGTTGAACTCTTACAACCACTGGAAGCAAACTGCATTTTAAAAAGACATCTGTCAGATCTTGGCATTCCTGTAAATACAACCTAGACTACACATGGAAAGAATATGTGGTTTGAGTCCCTTCTACTTTCTTAAGAAACTTCCATCAGGATGCCTACTGGGAAGGGAAACCTTTCAATCCACGTAATACAGCTTTTTAAAAGCTAACAAGTAATTCGTGTATGTTTCTGGCCATGACTTCAAATCAAGACATAGCTTAGGTTTGGAGGGGTTTTTTCCCTTTTCTTTGTTAACAGAGCCAGAAGTGGTCTGCTGCTTCCTGGAACCCCCTGACATCTTTAGAAAATCACTTTTGCTCCAGAAACAGAAATTTGACCTGATCAGGTATTGAGGTCCTATTATATGCTGGGTTATTTTCTTTTCAGGAGTGGGGAGGGCGTGTTTCCTCCTGGCATCAGACTGATTTAAACCATCTGTGGATGCCATTATTGTGCCTCCAAATTCAGGTACTGACAGAAAAAGTTTGCTTCACTTAACCTGTGAAACCACTTTAATGGCCAGGGATCACTGAATTAAAGAGCCAGCTCAGGGATGAAGGTTATTACATTATCCTGTCTGTATGTATCTTTGGAAAAACCTTTCTGGAAAAAAAAATAGAAGTAAACATATATAATGATCTGGAGGAAATAAATCAGTCTTAAGAATATCTGATAAAGTCAGACATGCTGAGAAATCTACAAAAAGCTTAGAACTGAAGAGGTAAATGTAAAGCATATGTTACAAGTATTCTTGGTAAGTTACATAGCTATTTAAACAATGAGAAAATCTCTATCGTAACAAGTGTGAGAGAAAAGCAGTGGGAGACCTTAAAAATAGAACATTCAGCCCTTTATTCGCAAGATTAATATCTTGAATCCTTTTATGCAGACTATGATTTAGTACTTCTGAGTTTTCATTACATTTCAACAGCAGGAAGGCATCTAAAAATCTGGTTTTAGACCCAGATCAAAGCTGCACCGTGCCAGAAACATCCCTGCATGCTCCTGGTGCTGTTTCACACTCCAGAAGCACTGTGCAGTGCACAGCAGGGTTTCACTTTTGTTTACTGCCAGGAGCCAGCTGACCTGTGGCTGCCTTCACACACCTGCATTACACATGGGAGACCCAAAATTCACATGTGCCACCTTTGCACAGGCAGTCTGTTCATACTCACAGCAGATGTACACGAAGCCTTCTCTTCTGGGACTGTGACTGGAGTGGAATTGAGCTTGCTCCTGCTCGTGCATCTCCAATGGGCTTGGAAAGCTGTGTCCTCCCCAGAGAGCAGTGGCTTCACAGCCAGTGCTTTGGGGCAAGCATTAGGGGTTCCTTGCTACAGCAGTCAGACCTTGGCTAGTGCAGAACTCGGCAGTACTGCAGTTTGAGCACTGAGGTTGGCTTGCTGGTGGAAACTGCCCAAAATCTATGAAAAATGTAAAGCAGAAAGTTTAAGAAAAGCCTTTAAAAACTTGACTGGACCAGGAAACAGGCTGATGGAAAGGACTTGGAGTTCTGCTCCTGCTCTGAATGTTGCTGATGGAATGCCTAAAAGCAGTGCTTGATGCCAACAAAGTAAGGAGCCATTGGTTCCTATGGGTGGCTGGGCTTTTGCCTGAGTTAGGAAACCCTGTGTATGGCATAGACACTGATTTGTGAGAGAGAAGTAGCAAAGTAGCAAGGGCCACATCTGTGGAAGAGGATCTCTTTAGAAATTTAGCATATAAGGAGAACTGGAACTTTGCTTTTTCATCTCCTAGGACACAGCAGAGTAGCCCCCACATGGCTCCTTTGGAGACTGCTGCTCCAAACACACTTCTCAGTGCTGCTGCCCAGCTTCACCAAAGGGGCACAGGCTGCTGAGTCTCAGCTGCTTCTCACAGCTGCATCCAGTGATGTTAAAGTGTTAAAGTTAATATTGCTACAGGTTTTTTTGGCATCCTTTTGTAGACCTCAAACACATTTGCTGTTCTAAAATTATTGTATTTTGCCGGTGATATTAACTTTTTAAGCATTTGGAAAGAAGTTAATACACTTTAAGTATGGTCATAAGAGCACCTCTTGCTGCTTGAAGCCTCAGCAAGCAACTTTTTTATTTTAAAAACCCTTAAGCAACCTTCAGGGAGAAGAGACTTAATTATATTAAAGGACAGCACTGATAAATGCCTGTAGTTTTTCCAGAGGAAGACTGGACATCAAAGCAAAGTGATTCCTAACCACTGAAGCAGACACTCCTACAGCCTCTCAGGAACAAGATTTTTTTTAATGTCCCACACAAACTACTTTAAACTTAGTAAGTGCCACTTTAATGAGAAAGAGCAGATGCTGTGCTGGGTGGGATGACAAGAAGACATGATTGTAGCTGTGTTTTACTGCACTTTTCTTCTTTTAAAGGCATAAAAAAAATCCCCCAAATACCATCTGTGCTGTTGACTCCTCAGCTATTCTTACTACGTTGCTGTGATCTTACTTCCTCATCAACTAATGTGCCTGCAAATAATTATTTTTGTATAGTATTTAATAAAACTTGTCTAAGGATTAGTCAGCTGTTAACATGGCAAACTGTCATAAAAAGCTTGTTTTGTGTAGAATCCTGTTACATGGAAGCTTTTGAGACCCTGTAAATAGTTGTACCTCCTCCCTTCTCTGCGGTGCTGTGTTTCTAATTCTCCTGGTTGTGTGGTAATGAGCAGCTGTTGGCAGATACAGTAGATTTAAGGGTTGAGGCAGAAATATTACTTCTGTAATTGCAAGTCTGAGAGTGCTTCAGAGCTTTCCTCTGGAAACAGACAAAAAAATTAAAACAGATTTTGAAAGCTAGAGGAGGACACCACAGGCAAGATGATTTCATAGCAGTAAAAATACGATGGATTTTGAAGTCCTGTTCCTATAACTGCCTGAAGCTTTTCCTGTGGTATACAGACATCTGCCTGTGGAAATTATCTTTGGTACCTACCAAATGCCTTGGTTCTCAGACACCCCATGTGATGGAGGTACCCACTGTAGCTGTGCATTCACACAGAAAGTGAAAAATTGGCTGAAGATTTTTTCTTTGCTCTCCATGTGTGCAGTGGCACCTGCAGTTGCCTTTTAGCTCCATGGTCCCATTGGGTGAGTCCACAGGCAGTACTGAGAAAAGCAAGACCTTGCCTCCTAAACTGGGTGAGGGTGTGTATACATAGAAAATTTGTCCAAGTGCTGGTATGTATTAAGAAATATGTAATAGATATAATTCAAAATGATCTCTGCAGCCTGCTCTTTCAAGCTTGCTGGTTGTGGTTAACTGAGGAGGGAAAATTGAAATTAGCACGGCTTTAGCTGAGGCAGTTGGTACAGTCACATTGCCCAGGTGTACTGTGGCTATGGGCTCTTTAACCCCAGGCTGCTGCAGTGGTTTGTGGACTTCCAAGGGATAAAGAAGCCTATTTCCATGACTGATGGTGAGGGTATTACCTGCCTTCAGGACACAATACTCACTACTTGGTCCAACATGAGTCCAGTCAGTGCCCTAGGGTGTTGCAAAGGAATATGATACTCCTGGGCATTGTATCCACTTAGGAGTATTTGTGAGACACCAAATCTGTTAATTAATAAAAGCATCACACTCAGTAATCTCTCATCAGTGTTTGAGGTGGAGCTGACCCATCGTGTCCATGACAGCAGACTAGCTAGACTAAAGGTGCTCCCATACAACTTTTCTTAAGGGAGCTGGGGAAAAGAAATTCATAATATTAAGCCTTCAGCTTTGAAGGGGAGATCTGTGTTGTGAAGGCTGTCCCCATTGTAAGAGCTTCTTGATGCCCCTGCACTTCTCTCAGTGGGGGTGACAGCACATGCTGTAGCTGGGACAGAGGCATGAGCATCATAGGGGCTGCTGACTGGACTAGTCCTCAAGACCAAGTTAAAGCTGCTTTCTTTTCTCCTTTATCTCAGTGAATACCTTTATTTGGGGTGCTCATCTTCTAGGCAGCTGGTGATGTTATAACTTGTAGGAATAATTTGCCACCAGATTCAAAAGCCACTTGGGGTAGGAGAGAGTGGCACAGTGGACAACACGACTGTGTAAATATCACTAACAGTGCCATTAAAATGAAAAATAATAATAATTATAAAAGGCATTTCTAAAAGTGATGATGAGCTCTGGTTAAAGATCAATCACTGCCACAAGAAATTTGGGGTTAAGTTTAAATACCCTAAAATTTATACCTATGGTCCTGAAGATGACAAAGGGGGTTTAGCATGATAGTAACCATTTCTCAGGTGTAGATTTCCTGGCTGTGGTTCAATAATGAGCCAAATCTCCTGATGTCTTGCCCTACCACTGAGGACTAGTGGTGTGGCCTGAAAGCACAATGAGAGGCTTTCTAGGCATCCCACTTTGGTGTCTTATTTCAGGCTGGATACTTCAGAAGCTTATTTACATTCCACGTTCTCTCTTTTCAATTCAAATGATTCTTTTTGCTTGAGGGGATAGACTCAAAACATAAACTACCATTTTTAATGGTCATTTTTTAGTTCTTAATTTTCTAACATTAGTCCCCTCAAACCCATATCAGCCAGGGAACTCTAATCCTATTCTTAGCAAAAGGGATTCTGTTCTCTTACATTTCTTCTTCTGGTAAGAGAGGAAACTAAATGATCAAAAGAGAGAAATTGATACAGGCTTGCAAGAATAGCCACTTGCAGTTTCAAAACCCTTTCCAGTTCTTTCTTTTCTTTCATATTCTTGTCCAAGGAAGGTGTGAGTGTGTCTGCTCTGATCTGCTGAACAGTATTTAGCCCTCCAAGACACAAACTGAGTATCTCTTTATTCCCCCCCTTCTCGCACTTGCTACATCCTAACATTTTTACTTAGGGTGCTCTTAATGGGTGATTGATTGACATCCCTTTTGTTTACATGTCTTTTTTAGATGTAAGCAGGAGGTAAAGCTGGTGCCTTGGGGATACACCAGTATTTCCAGGAAAATCAGCACTCCTTAATATTCTCCTCCAGGCTGATCCTACCAAGACCCTTTCCCCTGTGTGGTGCAGAGGCCAGACCATCCTGTTGACAGTCTGGTTTCACAGGCTATAGAGACTGGTTTCCTGATTATTTCCTTCCTTGTAGTGGATGATTCATATTGACAAAATGGGTGAGCTGCAACATCACTGGGTGGTGTTGCATTTTGATTTAATAGGATGCCGTGGTTGTGTTGGGAACAAAATAAAACACTATTGATTTCAGGGGCTTGATCTGTTAATGCCTTTGCAGCTATGACAGTTGAAAACCCAATGCATTCCTGGGGAAAAACTCTACTTTGTCAAGGCTGATTTTGTTTCACTGACTTGTTTCAAGACAGTGTGATAATTTTACACAGTGTCTGATTGCCATGTGTCTGTAACACCTTAAAATCCTTGAGTTTCTCACACCTGGTGTGTGTGCAAAGGGGAGCAACCAGAACAAAAACATCTGTACTCATAGTGCTGCTTCTGAACAGCTCTTTCTGGATGATAGGGAAATGAGGGTTGTTTGGCTGACCCCCTGTTAGTCTCCAGACCATATTTAACACTGCTTTTTTAGAGTTTTGGACTTGAATTGATAAAATCTGCTCTTTGTAACTATCTTTTTTTTCATTTATGCCTTGTTAGAATTAGAGCTCTGATCTATATAGATATAACATGGACTGTTTTGTCAGCACACTTGCAGGTTGCTTCAATTTAAATTTTGTTTACTTGCTTAGAAAAAAATAGCTTCAAGTCTGAAAATCTGAAATAAATGCTGAGGGCCAGAAGGAGTGAGCCAGGTCTCAGCTGCAGAAAGATATTCCACCCTATAGCTGAAGTTTATTACCCCTGCTGCTGTACTACAGCCCTCCAGGTTTCATCCCATGTTTTTCCTTTCATGTCTGGTGCTGGATGTTTCTAGACTGCCATTCACTCCTTTTCTCACTTCTTACCCTTAAGCAAAGAGGAAAGATAAAACGCAAAGTCCAAATAGTGTTTATGTTAGAAGTTCCTTGAAGCTGCAGGAGAATGAGTGACATGTGGACATGCATGCCTCAAAAATCAATGAGATGCAAAAGCTGAAGGGCAGGGAGATTAATGTGTGATGGAAAGGATTTAATAGTCTTTCTGGTTCCAAGCTCCTGCCTAGAGGCAGGTTTTGTCACAGCAAAGCGATTGCCAGCAGGTATTTGTCTAGTCAGGTCTTAAAGATCTCAGTGATGGCTGCTGTCTCACCTCTCTGGCCACTATCAAGGGCTCCATTGTCCCTATAATTAAAATCATCCCGAGGGATCCCACGCCCAACATCTAATGCCAGTCTTTTCCTTCGGAATGAGAGTTAGTTATTTTTTGGTGTGCAGGTTACGGAGCAGCTGACTGGCATCTGTCCTTCAGCCTCCTATATCACATGTCTCTTGCAGTCTCCCAAAAATCTCCACATCTTTTCATCTCTCTTTAAGAGAGATGGCTATGTTCTTGGCTTTTCTCTGGACTCTTGCCAGCTGGTTCATGTCTTTCTTGACATCCAGCCCCTAGAACTTTAGTTCACTGGATTGCCCAGGGTGGTTTTTGAGTCTCCCTCCTTGGGGATATTCAAAAGCCTTGTGGACATTTTCCTGAGCACCCAGCTCTAGGCAGCCCAGCTTGAGCAGTGTGGTTGGACCAGATGATCTCCAGAGGTCCTGCCACCCTCCCCCATCCCATGAGTCTGTGATCTGAGGCTTAGATAAGTGTCACAATTTTACTGATGTTCAGTGAGGGCTGAGCATGAGCCAGCATGTGCCCAGGTGGCCAAGAAGGCCAATGTCATCCTGGCCTGGATCAGCCATGGTGTGGCCAGCAGGACCAGGGCAGGAATTGTCCCCCTGCACTGGACACTGGTGAGGCCACACCTCGAGGGCTGTGTCCAGTTCTGGGTCACTCAGTTCAGGAAGGACATTGAGGTGCTGGAGTGAGTCCAGAGAAGGGCAACAGAGCTGGTGAAGGGTCTGGAGCACAAGTCCTGTGAGGAGCAGCTGAGGGAGTTGGGGGTGTTTAGCCTGAAGAAAAGGCAGCTCAGTGGTGACTTTATTGCTCTCTGCAGCTGCCTGAAAGAAGGGTGCAGCCAGGAGTGGCTCTGTCTCCTCTCCTGAGTAACAAGAGGACAAGAGGAGATGGCCCCAAGTTGTGCCGGGGCGGGTTAGATTCGGTATTAGTGAAAAAATTCTTCACAGAAAGAGTTGCCAAGCGTTAGAACAGGCTGTTCAGGGAAGTGGTTGAGTCACCATCCCTGGAGGTGTCTAAAAGACATGTGGATGTGGCTTTAGGGATGTGGTTTTGTGGAACTGTAGAATTCTTAACATTCGAAAAGACCTTTAAAATTATCAAGTCCAACTGTCAACCTAACTCCAGTACCATGTTCACCATTAAATCATGTCCTCAAGTGCCATGTCCACATGCTTTTTCAACATTTCCAGGTTTGGTTGTGAAGTTGGCAGTACCAGGTTAATGGTTGGACTTGATGATCTTAGAGTCTTTTCCAACCTAAATTCTTCTATGTTTCTATTTAAATACACCTTTCATAGAGAGAGAAGGTGAGGTGTTTGTAAAAGTACAGAAAATTATGGTTAATTTGAACAACACAAATATTTTCCCTGACATGCTGTCCAGAACTCAGTGAAATTTGTTCCCTTGTCTGTTTTTTAAAAAAAACATAAATCTCTGTTTTACTGCTGACTTTTGGTGGGTTTTACAATACCTACAGCAGAATTAGGACCTCGGTATTGATTGGTGCTTAACAATTGGATCACCTACATGGAGCAATATTAAGAATAATCTGCATAATTATAATTTTTAGATCATTCCCCAGGTTTCACTAAATGGGAAAAGATACAGAAATTAGAACTGCCTGAATTAGACCAATAAATGAACAAAAATACCTTTTAATGCTCATGCCTAGAAGTTTTCATCTCTTTAGTAGCAAAATAGCACTGTCTGTAACTGGCTGAATTAGGACATGTATTTCTCAACCCTCCTTCTTGGCTATAGATAAAATAGTGACTGCTCCAGCTACTCTTATGAGCTACTACCATGCTGTGGGTTCAGCTTTGTCCTACACAGCAATACAGAGGGAAAAAAAAATAGTGAACCAATGTTCACTTAAGAAAACCAATGTTTACATGAGAAAACCAGAAACCATGTAATCTAAGGAAAACTAAAGAAACAAGGTCTTAAATGATTTTAAATACTTTAAAACCCCACAAAACTTCAGTTAAGTTTTTTCCTTCCTGGGAAGGATTATCTCTGGGAAATTTGTCTAACATGTATTTTTACTGCAGGGTAAGGCTGCTTGTAAGTACAAGTCTGGTGTGTCAGGGAATGTCTATCTGTGGGTAGCTTTTTATTTAGTTTCACATCCATGAGACATACACTTAACATTGTTTGGAATTTCTGGCTAACTTCTTGCCTTTGGTGCTGGTTTTGTCCACCTGCTCCTGTTTTCCTCCATCCTGTGTGAAATGGCTTTCTTGAAGGCAGAGATGAAGGGTTTCCTGTATGAGACACATGCACCTGGGTGTGTGTTTAATTTTGTAGGGATGTAGCCCTTAACAGACCTGCAAGCTCAGTGCAGTTTGTTGAAATATGTGATCATATTTTAACAGGCAGAAAATGTGCATTTTTCCTATGTACCTTTCGGCATACCGCCCCTTTCTACATTTAGTTTCTCTTTTTATTCAAACTTTTTCTCTACATTCAATAATACATTCATTTTAATTTGAAGTCAAATCTTAAAGGCACTTTTAGAACACAAATGTGGTTAGGAAGATTTCTTCAAGAAGCCCATATATACCTTTAGCATCTGCTAGTGACTTGCTGTGAATTAAAAAGGCTTGAATATAGTTCTCCCTAGAGGTAAAAATACTGTGATTAAATCTCTAAATGTCCTTTGCTGTGGAAGCTTCCTTCTCAGCTTGCTTAAAGACACTGACGGATAAGATCTTAACGTTCCTGACTGAAGTTTGTGGCCAAGCTGCCTAGAAATCCCTGTGTCTCTTGCAGATGATGACTGGTACCTCTGCCATGTGACACTCCTTGCCCCAGAGGAGGAGCTGCTGTCCTGGGGCATGTACCCATACCCGTACCTGGCACGTGTCGACCCTGACGCGCGCAAAGGCACTCTCATCTACCAGCTCGCTGCACGTTACAGTGGCCACGAAAACACCACTGCTGGCATTACTTACACACTCATCACAGGTAGGGCTAGTCTGAAAAAAAGGTAAAATCATCTTTAGTCACAGATGTTTCTTACCAAGTTCCGATTTTATGATTTCATTGGTAGATTTTTCCCTTAAAGATACAGTAAGTACAGCAAGTAGAAGCTGGAAGTGCTGTAAGGAAGTTATGTGATGGGAATCTTTCCTGTTGCCATTTTCTTTGCTTATTTTGAAATTGATGGCAGCTTTGATGTTGGCTTAAGACTCCATTTCTTACTCGTTTTTGTCTCTTTTACACTGCACTGGTCAACAAAACAGTGTGAGTGAAAGAAAATGTGAACAACTAGAAAGGTAAAAAAAGGGCACACAAGGACATAGGTGGGTGAGTTGAGGATGGCTTACCTTGAAGTGGTGAAGGTGGAAATGTTCTTGCTGTGGGGCATGTCTCAGACTGGCTTTGTGCATGCATTGGTAGGTGGAGAAGAGCGATTCCGAGTGGATAAGGACACTGGCATTATCATGACGACTGGTTTGCCTTTGACGTGGAACAAGGAGTATGTGGTTACTGTGGAAGCCTCTGACGAGTATGGCAACAAAAGCCCCTACGCCTCCGTTTCCATCCTGGCAGGCTCCCGACCTCCACAGTTCACTAACATGTCCTACAGCGTGTTTGTGCCTGAAAATACTCCAGCAGGAGAAAAGTAAGTTGTGCTTGCTTGGGTGACTCCTTCCCTGCAGCCTGAGAGGAGCTTCACAGGGCACAACAGAGTGAAACTTTTGTGGTTTTGTTTCTTAGGGCTGTGCAAATGCATTTGTCTATCACACTTTAAAAATAATGTTGTGTTTTCTAAAAGAAATTACACCTCTCCTGGTGTTTCAGAGTCTCCAGTGTGACATGAGTGTATGTCGTTGTAGGACACGAAAGATGAGAGACTAAATATTTCAGAAGGCAATGAGCATAGAAAAAAGCTTTATTATCTAATTCTTTACACCTTTTATAAGGTGTTCCTATACAGATTTAACATGATTGGTGAATAGGAATGACACCTCTCTAATCCCATTGCTTAAACTAGGGAAACAGCAAAACACCCCCTGGAAAAGGATTGCTTTGAGAAAGGATAGTTGTTTGCCAAGATTGTTTTGAGAAGAAGCTTTCTTGAGAAATTTTCCCTTGGTAAAAAGTTAGCAGCTGCTAGCAGGCTAAAATCTTTCAGGCCCAGAAATATCAGGCCCACAAGTGTCCATGCATCAGAGGTAGTCTGGGCACTGAAATTTTTTTAATGCTTTTGGGGTCTCTAGTGCATTGCATCGTGAATTAAAACAGCCAAACTACTGCTATGCATCTCCTGATGATTTAAAAAATTCTTGAAAAATAGTCTTTTAATTAACCAGACCTGGAGTTGTTCGTTTGTGTACCATTTGACTTGTATTTAAATTTCTAGAAAGACAAGTCTTTGGCAGACTCTTGAGGTAACAGCACTGTTGTGAAGTGCAAATAGATAAAGCTCAATCTCCAAGGGGCTCTGCTTTTGCATGAAGAGTAGCTAAGCCAGGCCATAGTGGGGAGATGCTCTCGAGCTGGCTTGGATTGTCACTGTTCAGCTGCTTGAGATCAGAATGGACTTTAAGGCCTCCAAGGAGCACGTGGAACAGTGCCATAAGGCCTCTAAGGAGCAGAAAACCTCAAAATAAACTGATGACCTAGGAAAAATTGCTAGAGATGTGCCACTAATCCTTAAGAGAGACTGAATGAGAAGGAGGAGGGAAATTTCTCTACTTCCAAAAAGCTTTCAGTGAGATGTGCTGAAAGTGTATTATGCTGGTGAAAGACTGGTGTGAGAGGTGGAGCTTCAAAACATAAGTCACAGTAGGGAGGCAAACATTCTTTTGATGTCCTGCCAAGGTGGACGGCAGGATCTGGAAAGCCCTATGCTCCATGGGTTTCCCATCCGTGCCTGAACCTCTTTCTTTTCTGAATATACAACTGCAGAGAAACTCAAAAGTATAGTAGGTCACTTACTTCTGAATAACTGAGAAACTGGGGGCAAACCAGAAACTGCTTTTAAGTATTGTAAAGGCTACCATAGGGAAGAAAAAGATGTTTTAGTGTTAGTGGGGGTTAAAATGGGTTGTTATTTCAGCACTGCTATGTCAGTGAGTAAGTTTGGTGAGAGAAGAGAAGGTAGATGGGCTCTCTGTAGCAAAAGGGGGTTCCAGTCTGAATGCAAAGCTGAGGCAAGCATTGACAGAGAGTGAGCAAGACACCTTTCCTCATCCTGTCCTCCTCCTCTAAGTGCTGAGGAGACAACAATGTTGAGGAGACATCTTTTGTAGTTACTGTTTTGAAGCAAAGGGTTGTTCTCTCATTCTTTGCAGAGTAGCAGTTGTTGAGGCTGTTTCTTTCCAGAGCCAGCCTCTTTCCTACACTCTCCTGACGAACCCCTCTGGGCTCTTCTGGGTGAGGCAAGAGAGTGGAGAGCTCAGCCTGACGCACCCCGTGGACTACGAGAGCGAGCACCACCTCTACCACCTCTTACTGAAAGCCATGGAAGTTGAGAGCACTCTCAGCAGTGTGACTGAGGTACATGAATCTCTTCACGTCCTAGCCATGGTCTGCAACCCCTGCTCTGGGACCAGTTACACACATGGATAGCCCAGGACACTCATGGGGACGCTGGGCAGAGAGGAGGCCTTGTAGTACAGGCAGAAATCTGGGCTCTGGCCTGGGTTCACATCTAGGCTCTGCAAATACGTCTTGTTATTACTTTTTGGCTTTGCCTCCCATCTTGGGAGTGGAGGTGAATATACTGCTCTGTGTTTCAGGAGTAGTGTGAGAAGAATGGCATCAGAGGTGTAAGGATGGGACAGCAGCAAAAGCACTGCCTGCCACTGCAGTGTCCAGAAAGAGCTGCTCCTTTAGCAGTGTAGAAGCTAAAATCCATTCTCAATATGTCCCTTTTCCTCAGGTCATGGTCCATATCACCGATGAAAATGACTGTTCTCCTGAATTCCAGCGCTCCATTTACAGCAGAGACAATGTTCCTGAAACCATTCCTGTTGGCACCTCTCTTCTGCAAGGTGGGGACCATCCTGGCACCTTTCATTTCAGTCTTGCCACAGGCCTGCTAGTTTGCTACCTTTTCACATTCTGGCCAGGAGGAAGTGCTCCCTTCCCCAGGCACTCCCTTTGTAAGGTGTGGATGGCAGCTTTCCTGGCGGCCTTTGGATGCATTTTAGGTATCCTGGAAGCAGAGCTGTGAGTGTCTTCAGGTGAGGATCACTGTACTGTGCCCAAGGAGAGATCCTGGGGTATCCAAGGACAGTTAAAGCAGCTTATAAGAAGTGGCTTAGTTTCCTTGAAATGTTGTAGCTGTCTTTTATCTCATCTTGGTAATCTTTTTGTGTCCCAGAAGCAGCTGCAATTATGTCTTTTGCAAAAATTGTGCAAAAATTGTCTTTTCTTAATGTGTTAAGAAAAAATGGGGCTTTTTTAAATGGGCAACTAGTTTTGTCAAATAGGCATTAATGCTGTATAACTGACTTGCAAAATGTTCAAGGAAAAATATTTTGAAAGCCCATGAACTTATATTTATGGTTGTGGCTTACCAGTCATCATCCCATGTTTGTTGTTTTTAACATGGTCATGTGTCACTTGCATATGAACCCTGAGTGCACAGATGACATTTTTAGAGGCTAAAATAGTATCCTGATAAAAGACTTCAGGGGGTATGAACCCTGAGAAATGAGTATGTTCCAAGGCAAGACTTAGTAAAAAAAAACAAAAATGGAAATTTCCCAAAGCTGGAGCTGAGCTCTGCAGGTTGCAGAGGTGATAAGAAGCTTAGCTTCCCTTGTGTAAGGGGGCTGCAGGGTCTGCTTTATCTAACACTTGCTAAGAGAGTTCAGAGCTTGTCATACTTAATTTTTAGATTTAATTGCTGTTGGGAAGAAAGAAATTGGTCAGAATAACCAAATCTTAAAATTCCTAAGCATGTGATTTTCCTTAAAGAGATGAATGTTCTTCTGTCTAGAGATCTTGTAAAGCTCATCAAAATTCCCCTTGTGGGGGAAAACTATGTCCCATGTCCAGAAGCAAGCAGAATGTCAAAGCTGTGCAGTTGCATCCCATGTTGTTGTCTTGCCACATGGAGCACATTTCAAGAGAAAGAGCCATCTTAGAAAAGAAAATGTGAGGTGGAAGTATAGTGACAGCCAGTGGAAATGGGTGTGTGAAGACTAACTTGCTGTAGAAAGGCGCAGCAGGGCTGTTAGTGGCTGCAAGAAAGCTGTACCTTGTGCAGGACAAGACCTCTGCCACTATGACTGCCAGAGCAAGTATCTCAAGAAAGAAAAAAGACAAACAGCTCTTACCCTCATCATAGTTCCTTGAGATGTGGGCTGTTGCAGCCTCAGAATGTCCCACAGACAAAAATAACTGCAAATATGAGACAGCTTGTGCCATTCTGGGCATGCCTGCAGCTGTTGATGGCAGTGAAAAAGGTAGTGTGATATATGTTTCTCTTAAAACTGTGGATGATGAAAATGTAGGTTTGAGCTATCAGCCGCTTTTGTTCTAGCACAGTCGAAGTCTGAAGCACTGAGGGTCTCTCAGCAGAGCCCTCAGCCTTCAGCTGCACCGCTGTTCCAGCAGAACAAGGCTTGGAGTTGTAGCTGGCAACTCAGTCAGCTTCTGAGCCAGAGTTAGCTTGCACTGAGCTCGTTCAGAACATGTGCAAAGCCAGCAGAGAGCTGCTTGTGGCTGGCATATGATCCTTAAAATATCCTTTGCAATGCACACCGGTTTCCAGGACGGAATGAAATGGAGGGGAATAAAATTCCCAGTTGCTATTGGGAGGTAAGGCGTGTTTCTGCCATGTTCAAGTAAGCTCCATGTTCCCTGTTTGCCAGAAAACATCTGGGGGAAAAGAAGCGTATAGTTAAGCACATAGAATGTATTTTTGTGAATGGTTACAATGGCTCACTAATGACTGTAGATTAAATCAAAATTTTTCAAATCAAATAAGTTTTTCATGTTCTGCATGCCTTTCTAAAAACAATACTTAAACTCTATATTTGACAGATTTAAATCACTGTCATTTTAGTCTGTCTTGAGTTTTTAATATATTTTGTCTGTCAGCGCAGCAAGAGACTGATTAACTCTAAAGCCCTTGATTCTGCAACACACACAAACATTTATTCATAGCAGGATTTGGAGAGATTTTAAACAAAATGTTACAACCACTCTAAATATCCCTATAAACAAAGATGAGTAACTTTACACTGGCAGATGCAATTTTTTGCAACTAAGTAGAACAGTTCTTCAATGTACTTTTGAAATAATTCTCTGCTCCTTTCCTATTTTGAGTTAATATTCTGATAGAGATGGGTTGTTTCCACCACCTCTCTGTGGATGATGCTGCAGCTGTTTGCTGGGGTGTCCACACACTGCAATCACTGCTCTGCTTCCAGAAGGCTGTGTGCTACCACGGTGGCTACATCTGGATCCTATTGGTAGAATAAGGAGCTTGTTTATTACCAGTGTGGGTATGATGTGAAACCTCATTGTTAGGCTAGAAAAATTGCAAGGTAATTGGAGAGGTGAGCTTCCACTCTTAAAAATCACTTTTGATGCTATGCTATGAGCTCCAGGTCTCTGTTGTGCTGGTTTGCTGCTTCTGAGCAGATGGGACACTCAGCATACTGAATAAACACTTACTGGGGAGGAATGTTTAATCACTCTTTGTACCTTGAAGCACCACATAATTAAAAGGTATATAACTGGCTGGGAGCTAATTAAATTTGAACATGGCATTCCTGGAAGGAGTGAGGAAGCAGTTTATGACTGATAATGTTCAACCAACGTGCATACTGATTGTGTGCTAATTACCAGTGTTGACTGCTATTTGTACAAAGCGTTTTGTGTGGTGCTGGGATCACAGCTCTCTTGCAAACTCACCTGGCTGTCACCACTTGGGCTGGGTTGGAGCAGAGGGAAGAGTTGTTTGGATTTTTCACTCTCAGACTCTAAAAAAAAAATAAAAAAGGCTTTTAGGGATGAAATAGGTTTAGGTGATGCCTGTTCTCAAAAACTAACATAAAAGCCAGAGTTGGCTTGGTGGGAAACAGCATAACCAAACCTCTTTTGCAGTATGACTGTTCTGTTAAATGTGTTCTCTAACAGTGCTTGCAACGGACTGCGACTCTGGCTCCAACTCTGAGATCTCTTACTTCATCCAGAGCACTGATTTTTCCATCACACGTCACGGGGTCATCAATTCTAACCAGAGGCTGAACTTTGAGCGGGCAAACCACATGTACGAGTTTGTGGTGATAGCTGTCGATAAAGGACATCCCCCTCGGACAGGGACGGCGTCTGTGCGCATCCGGATGGCCAACGTCAACGACGAGGCTCCTGTCTTCTCCCAGGCCGTGTAAGGCACCTTGAACCCCTGCTTTGGTTTTAAAAGATGCTGTTCTTCCATGTAACCCTGATAGCACTTGGCCAAATGGTCACTTGTTGTTTTGTGCAGCTGTAAGTACCAGTGAAATTGAAGGGTAATTTCTATGTAGAAAGGCTTTAGGAGTTGGACTTTCATTTCTAGATCGTATATTAAAAAAATACATCATCTGTGTTGCCAGTATATTGACTTTATAGAGAGAGAACAGAATGAATCAAGGGTCTATCTATACAGAGAATGATTTTCACTGCATTGACCCCTAAGTCTCAAATATATGTATAAAATAGGTGACAAATAAATATGGTAGTTAGCAAACATTAGAACTTAATTTTGGCATCAACTGACTGTATTGAAGCCAGTTTCTTGAACCCCTGCTTGTTTAAGATTCTTTTTTCTTTCCTGTCCCTAATCAATACGATTTCTATTCTTTGCACAATTTTGAATTGTGAGCGTTTTAAATACAAAACATATATATATTTATTTACCAAATTAAATACTTTTTTTACATTCATCTCAGTAGTGTCTAAAGCTTTCCATTAATATATAGGGACATAAGAAACATTGCATGACAGATACTAGCCTTTTTTCTCAACTTTAGGAGATATATGATCCTGTTTTACAGTACAATGTAGTATGGTGCATATTATTATCCTCCAAAGGGTCCTTCAAAATTATGTATACCAAAAGTACAGGATTACAATCATAAAATAAGTACCCTATGTCGAACAAAGAAGACCTAAGTAATATCTTAAACCAATTTAAGATTCCATGGTTTCATGCCCAAAGCTTTAAAACACGCTTTGTAATGAATTCACAATCTTGCTGATGGTTAACACTGTGATGGTTCTGCTGATACTTTGTGTGCTGCCATTGCTCCCTTATGTCCATCAGTTACAGGACTTTCCTTTCGGAAGATGCCGGTCCCGGCACCCTGGTGGCTACCGTCCGGGCAGAGGACCCTGATGGAGATGGGCTACTTTATCTGATTACAGGAGGCAATGAGGAGGGCAACTTTGAGCTGGACAGCCAGAAAGGTGAGGAAAGAGGTTTAAGAACACGGTTGTTTACTGTCTAATCTCTACTGACTCTGCTCCATCCGTATGTCAAAAAGCATAACAAAGCACCATATTTATATAATCTCCAAATGGGGATGCTTTGTATCAATTAAGCTTAGTTCTTTGATATGATGGTTGTGCTTCAACTATCAGCCAAAACTTGGGATCCTGTTCCAAGGCTGTGCAGACTAAGATGACAGGTTCCTGTGCTTTGCAACCAAAACAAAAACTGAGCCAGCAGTATACTGACAAAGAAATGTGATGCTCGCTTGATTTTATGTGTTTGTACAGTAAGTTAACATGACACTTTATGCTTTCAAATTCAGGTATCATTAAACTCCGCAGAAACCCACCACCCAGTCTGAAAGAGCCACAGTACATCCTGAATGTCACTGCGATAGATGACAATGCCTCAGGGGGACCCACTCCTCTCAGCAGTTTTGCTGAGGTTATTGTAGGAGTTAACGACATTAATAACAACAAGCCTGTCTTTAGAGAGGTAAGATGTCTTTCTGCAGATACTCTTTTCCCATCTAAGCTATAACTGGGGTAATAGAGTCTCCATACCTACAGGTGATTGCTGGTGGGCTGAGGGGTCTGTGTGTGCAGAGCAGAATGAACTTGTAAGTGAGCAATAGTCAGCTTTCTTCATAGAGGAAGTGTAAACTCTTCATTCTCCTTTTTCCTTCCTCTCCCTTAGAGACTGATTTCTTTGTGTGCATAAGTAATAGTAGTGATTTTCTTCCAAGTTTTTCTCAGACCTGCTGGAAAAAAATATTGACACTGTGCAGCAAATTCATGTGACTCTGTGTAATATTTAGGGTCGGATGTTTGGGTGTATTTTTAGTGCGCTTACTACAGTGACAGCACCTGGGTTCTGGAGAATCAGCCTCCAGGCACGCATGTGCTACAGGTGGAAGCCTATGATGCAGACCTTGGCATCAATGGAGAGGTGAAGTATGGGCTCATGCACCGAGATGGAGCTTCCCTAGGCTTCAGCATTGACCCAGACTCAGGTCAGTGGCTTCAGGTTACTGAGAAAGAATGAAAATGAGATTGTGTTGTGACAAAAATGCGGCTGTATCAGTATGTCCATGTGGGCTCATGCTTAACAATGTAACTGCAGGGTTAGCTGTGACAGTTTGTAGGATAAACACTGGAAAATGCTCAGGGTATGTAAATAGCCATGTAGATTAGATTAGATTAGATTAGATTAGATTAGATTAGATTAGATTAGATTAGATTAAGGTTGTAGTGATTTGAATTATAGTAGGATAAAATGATTTGGGTTGGAAGGGACCTGAAAGATCATTTATTTCCAACACCCCTGCTGTGGGCAGGGACACCTTCCACTAGACCAGGTTGCCCAATGCCCCATCCAACAAGGTCTTGAACCCTTCCAGGGATGGGGCTTCCACAGCTTCCCTGGGCAACCTGTGTTGGGCAGTGTTTCACTACCCTCACAGTAAAGAATTCCTTCCTG
>VZUA01017853.1:23005-36716 GCA_013401035.1 Horornis vulcanius
CACATTTTGGGTCCGGCAAACAAGGATCACAAACAAGCAGATCCTTAAGAAATCAGCAACGGTATCTCAGTCTTAAAGATCCACCATAAAGAAGATCCTAATAAGTTAAATCCAGTTAATGAAGGCTACAAAACCTGAGATGTCACCATAAGACATAAACTTACTGAGAGGAAATCAATTTTTAAACATATACACTGAAGTTGAAAATTGCTTTACAGATATTTCATCTGCCTTATCCAGCTGCATATAAAGATTCTCTAGCTGCTTTTCAGTACTCTGTCTTCATTAAAAATCCCATGTGACATAGCAAGGTTGTGGTTGCTATGCATGACTCACTTACAGCCTTCTGCAGACACTGGTATGCCAGGGATCCTTGTCTATTGAAATAGGGTCAAGGATGAAAAGTAGAACTCAGGTATCACCCTGCACTGGACCCAGTAGGGAAAAACCTTGTTAAGATTTTTCAGACCTCAAGCCACTCCTGCAGAAGGCTGACTATGGCTCCAGGACCTATAATGAGGAAAGATACTATAGCTTTTGCCTGGGATGTCATACTTCTTGTTCCATAGAAAACAGTTGCTACATGAATAGGCAAGTTTTCTGAAGTAGGAAAAATCTCCTTGATCATCAAGATCAGCTTCTCACCCCTTTCATTCAATCCCATCTTACATGACTGAATTTGCCTATACTATAAGGCTCTTTACTATGCAGTTCCAGATTTTGCCAAGTCATGTAGCACCTACTACCTACGTCGCATTTAATCAAGTAACTGGGGCTTTGTGTATATGTGAATTTTTCCTTATGTGAAATTCTTTACAGATTTGTTTCCGTCTGCTTTTGCTCTACTGTATCAACACTAACTCTCAGATCTGATAAAAGAAATTTCATAGCAGGTTAAGTAATCTGATATAGCATTTTCCATTACGAAGTGCAACTCTAGAAATTTGAATTCATTGTTGGCAACAAGCCTTTCATGTTCAAAAAAGACAAAGAACAAGAGCCAGAAATGTTACTTTTGTTTATCACTGAAAAAAATGATTCAATTTTGGATAGATACATACTAATAAAAATTAGCCTGTATGGGAGCATAGCCCTTTTAGGAAAACGTCAATAGTCTCGCCAGAATATCTAAAAATGCACATAACAATGTCAGGTCGATGATGTTGCAATGAAAATGCTGGCAGAACAGGCTTACATGAAGTGGTGGCTCTTTTTCTCTCTTCCAGACAAATCACACAATGACAACTGGCTACAATTAATAAGTCAATTAATAAATTAGCTGATGACACCACAACACAGATTTCTTTGAAACTGACCTGCACTCAAAAAGGAATACCTCCCCACAACCCACACGGAAAATACAATAAGGGTGTGCTTTGTGGATCTGGTGAGAACTAATCTGCCAAATAAACACCAGCTCACCTCTTTTTTTTCCTCTATGGGCTACAAGAAAAAAAGTGAGAAAAGCCACCACTGAGCCTCCTCCTTGTAGTCATGGTGTCTCAGAAATGAGGATAGGAGCACATGCAGTCATAAGCAATAAAGCTGCTCCAAAAGTGTTGTCTGTTTACACATGGACATAATCTGTATGGATACACACTTTAAAAAGTTATTATTAATTGCCAATTTCTGATATAAAGTGTGTCACCTTAGAATATAAATCAAATAGTTGGGAGATTTTTTTACTGTAACTGTATGTATTACAGTTTGTGTTACAGTTTTTAACTATTCTTGCTGCATTCTAAACAGAGCTGTGTTCTCACAGACTGAAAACACTAGAAATGGTCATGGTTAATCCTGAACCACAAAAAAGGATATGGAGGTTCAAGGTATCTTTGCCTTTCTACATAATGAAAAAGGGGAATAAGTTTTGAAATCATCTTCCAATTTTGAGAATAATGGAGGCACAGAATAATTTTATTTTAATAACTAAGAGGTTTATGGATTGTGTTTATTGTCCATTACAAACAAATAATTACATAGTTTATTTAATGTGCACTCAGTAATCAGATAAAATGTATGCTAAATAAATTGCTGGAGTTAGTCTGCATTAATTTCATTGTCTCTCAGACTGAGAGAATTTTTTTCCTACACTGTAACCTATTAAGCTGTACATATGATTTTCATAAAATAGATTACATTGCCATTTTAAAACCTCCAAGCATCATAGTGAAATCAGCAGAAAAAACCCTTAATGAAGTTTAATAATCATAATTGTTTTGGTTATAAAATATATTTTTGTCCTTCAGGTAGCTAGAAAAAAAATATTCTTTAGCATTACCTAAATCATAAAATTCAATTACTTCACTTTTTTTTAAGAAACAGAATTTTATTATGATTTAATAACATTTTAACTAATATGTAAATGTATGCCTATCAAGGAAGTACTTTAATTGCATATATAGTCTATCATAAGAACTCACTTTCTTTATACAAGTATACTTTCATTGATTTAATTATCTAGCCCTCTAATTACACAGTCCATACCAATCAACCAAAATGAAGCACTTCTCTAATCTTAATTTCACATGTCAAATCACTGAATATGTTTTTGCATGATTCTCATGTTAATTAGAAAGCCAGATTTTGAATGAACGACAGTGAGTTCATGAAGAGGCTAGGGGCAAAACCCAAGAAAGAGTCCACATAGGGCAATGCTAGTCCCCATCTATTTATCTTTCTCCAGAACATCTGTTTCTCCACTGGATGAGATATGAGAAATAGCAATTTTTAGTTTTCTTTAAAAGAACATCTTCAACTTTTTGAAATTTTCTTGTCTCTTGCTCCACCCACAACCCCACCCTTGTAGCACAGGTTAATATCTTTTGTGGGGGAGAGGTAGGAGAGGGCTCAGATCAGAAAAGATTTCCATTTTTCTTGCGGGAGCTACAATGGGAAGTAGTCTTATTCTTCTGGCTTTGGGTTGTGCTTACTTAAAACATCCTGAGCATTATCCCATCCAACATGGGATGTTGTGCAGTAGGGAAGGCTTAAAGTTGACTTGGAAGTTTAAAATGGCTTGCATTTGCAGCTCATGGTGGTGACCATTGCATACATCAGAGGCTCCAAGAGGCATCTCGTGGGGGCAAAGGAGAAACAAGCTTTCACCAATGAGTCCTGAGGCTACAGAAAGATGACGTGACATCTTTTTGACCTTAGTTTTCCCTGTTCCACCCTCAGGCAAGAAGACCAGAAAGGTAACTAAAGATGGCTTAGCCCCAACTTTTTCATTATAACCCTTCAACTAACATTAGAAAAAAAATTGAATATCCATGACAAAGAATGAGAGAAAATTAAAAGGTCACTTGGCCTTTCCCTGGCCTAGCATATCTCACCTATTCTCATTTAATCAGTCACTTAAATGCTATTATTTCACCTATGAAACAGTCCCACTTAGCTGGATGAGTGAAAAATGAACAGCACACATATTTTAAAAAATTTAACACTTTGTTCACTTCATTTAGCTTGAGTGAAGTATTCAAAAATTTGAGGCAGACGGAAAAGACTGCTTTAATAGAGCCACACTATCAGTACTGGTGAGTCTAACAGGAGCAGTTTTGTAAAATTTGCCCTAGCCTGCTATAACAACCTGAAATTTATTCAGAATGGTGGCATTCATTTAATTCTTTTTTCATAATGAGTGATTTTATGAAGAACAAAATTATTTTCTTACCAAATAAAAACAAAAATAATGCGGTCCAAGATCTCAGACACAAAGTGAATTGAGATGAGATTCAGTATTCATAAAATAGCAACCATTTTATTGTAAAATTTTGGTGCTATTGCTGTTGTAAAAAGTACATTAATTCACACCATTTACTAATCTTCAGAAATTTTTCATAGTCTTATTAGACAAGACCGTGAGCCTTTCTTCAAAGCAGAAGAGTGTGAAATGAGAACCACATCTCCCTTCAGTCCACTAGAGGGTGGCCTGACTTGCTCAGGGCTGTGGGACTGAATTCACTCAGGAGATCCAACATTTTCTTCTTTTTGACCTGTTGATAACCAAGTTTTTGTGCTTCATTATTTTTCATCTCCTATTATAAAGTAATTTCTTTTATATAAACAGTATATATGATGAAAAGAACCTTTTCCTAACAACATCTATCTTGTTTACTCTTTTGTATATCTAGGAGGAGGGATGATGATAATCACTATTCTACAGTTTTTAAAACCTTCATAGTATGCCCTTTGGTCACGGACACAGAATAAATAGGGAAAAAATAAATCATCCACTAAAGAGCATGACATAAAGGGAGAAAGAAGAAAGAAAGGGAAGGGAAAAATCTGGGCCTCCTATTGTTATATAATTGGATGGCCATAAAAGACAGATTCAAGCAGAGAGAGACTGAGAGAAACTGACTTTTTATTTGACCGACACCTTTCACAGTTCATTCTGAAATGTTATTTCTCAGGAAGATGTATTATTGCCCTTACTTTCTACTGATACGCACAGGTAGTAAAATGTAATATTTGACAAAATTTGGAAGAGGAAGAATAGTAGAATCTTTTCCTTAAGCTTTAAAAAAAATGTACCAAAACTGGCAGCAAAGCACACACATTTTTCCTGAATGGTTTCATCATACAGTATCCTCTGAACTACAGCAGCCTTTGCAGAACTTCAGTGATGTCTAATAAGTTGTTCTGAGTACAGATAACAGCCCTTTAAAAAAAAAAAAAAAAAAGGGGGGGAAAAAAGGGAGGGGGTGAGGGGAGAAAATTTGGACCTCCCAGCCTGCTCTGTAGAGACAGAAAGCATGCCCTGTAGCTCCCACAAATCGGAAGAGCTATCTGGGCGCGTGCACAGGCTGGTTCGGTGCCTCCGTGCCCGAGCGGCAGCAGCGGCACGCACAGGCACCTTCCCGCGGGCGCGCCGCCGCGCCTCCTGCGCAGCCGGGCACGCCGAGGAGGCACCCGCTCCTCTCCGGGGAGCCCGGGGGCTCCGCTATTAATGACCGCTGAACAGGCAGCACCATGTCACTGTGACAGTCGAGCGCCTGAGCGATGCACCGCTAACCACCATGGAAACAAGGAGAAATAAGAGCAGCTAGCGAGCATCTCTCTCTCTCTCTCTGCCCCCCCACCCCCGCCTTCTCTCTCCGCTGGATTGCGAGCCTCAGACAGCCAGGCAGCAACAGCGCCTGGCAAACGCAAGGGATCTCAGCTGGCAGCACAGAGAGTCTCTCATGTTGTAGGATATCAATAGATACATCTTTGTATTACAGACTGTTAGACACACGCGTGCACACAGACTCACACCCATACATACATGTGTGCTCATCTATACAGACTCTGGCTTTAATACAAGTATGTCGCTACCTGAACTAAGGATTCAAAATCACTGAGATGCAAGAACTCCTCCAGCTCTGAAACTACTCTTATTATAGGGTAAGTTCCTCTTTATTTTCAATTTTACCCTGACTTTTATCTTAACTTCTAGACTCTTTCCTCTTTCTTCTTTTTGTAAAGTTATTTTACTAGTGTATTTTCACATTTTACTTTCTGAACAGAAATGCAAATGCAGTATGCTTTTTGTGCCAGAGATAATCTAAATATGCTTGCAATAGTATCAGATTTGTGCATTTGTTAGCTTGAAAGAACATCAAAAAATAAAAAAAATATAAAAGGAGAATGTTTCCACTGATGTTTCAGAGGCAGTATCAAATTAAACACTTCCTCTGTGTTTTGAAACCAATAAAACAAGATACAGGACAGCCTCCTTTCTTCTCTCCAGTGCTAGGATTAAGGGAAATGCTGTTTATGTCAAGACCTAAAAACCACTGAGCAATAAGGCTGAATGAGCATATCACAAACAGTTATTGAATTTCTGCCAGGCTACATCTTAAGGATTGTAGCAAATGACTTCGCTTAAAAAACATCCCCTTTCCAGTCAGAAGGGACAGTGTGAATGTCTGATTACTGATGCAGCTGGAACGGAGGCGTTAGGTAAAAAGGATCACATAAAGCAGAGGAGTTCTAATCTTCTTTGGTAATTAACAGGATCTCAGCAGGGTGCCTCTATTTACATGGAAGGAGAGTGTTTAAATCCATCACTATAAATGCTTTGCCCGTTTTAGTATAGCAAGGCTCAGAACTATTTGTCTTTGCTTTCCATGTCTTTGTTTTCACATGTCTAGCTGGAGTTTTTGCCCAGCACTGCTGATGAGAAAGAGAACCCAACACAGGGGGAAAGAGAAGGCAGCAAATGCAGGGGGTGAGAAAAATATCAGTGATTTTCTATTTAACCAATTTAATCAACTTAAAATTCCAGGCTACCACTACAGTTGTCTAATGTGCTTGGGCTTATGCATGTGTATGTCATTTCTTCCATGCAGTATCAGAGTACCTCAGTATCCTTTCAGATGAAAACACATTTGGTAAAGTGCATCAGCATGGATCTACGATTCATGCATCAGTGAAAGAGAGACAGAGATTTTACTTTACACCATGAAAAAGACAGCCTAGCCCTCTAATGCATGCTTCAAAGTGAAAAAAATACAATCTACATCTTCCCGTATGTTTTTGTTTGCTTTTTAGAGTACTACATCTGTATTAAAAGCACCTCAGTATTTTGATTATTTCTCCTACCCCTTTTTCTCCCTTCAGCCCCCACACTCCCATGCACTCTGGAGAACACCATAAAGATCCTGCTTCTTTGCACCAATGTAATTATTTGCTTCTAATTTTAGAGCTACTGTGTTCTGAGAAACAAATACTGTGAAAGAATCATCAACAGATAGCCACTGGCTTTAAGTCTGTCACCTTTCCAAAAATGTCAGGAAATGGGTAGCTTAACAATATGTATGGTAAGAAGTCAATTAATTCAGGTGACCTTTGTAAATGGTGACAATAAAGCAGCTCTGACAATATGCCACAGCATTCGACATTCCCTCTGGAAAATGAATGAGCTTAAGAAGAGGTTTTCTTTTCAGAGTACAAAATGAAAGGTATTGAAGCATTAGCTCCTGCTATTGGCAAGCTTGCTTCCTATATTTTAGGAGGTCTCTGAAACCAGCTTAAAGCAAGCTGACTTATTATATAAAACACAATCTCTGGTCTAATTCATTAAATATCCTGTTTTCATTCACACTGCATGTGCACTTTAGTTGTTAAAACAAGAATTTCCAGCTCCTGGTTTGGATTTTTACAAAATGTGTTATAAAATAAGTAGAAAAAACCTGATTCTGATCTCTTCATGCTATGTGCAAAGGACTACTCAGAGGAAACTTTTTCTACATGCCTTGGTAGCTGCTCAGCTTTTCTGAACGTTTATCTCTATTCATTTTTAATGTAGAAAATAAGTAAGTATGAGTAACTTTACACAAATGCATCTTGGATTTTGCCACATACACTCTAATGTGCTATTTCAAAATACTATATACATATGCCAAAGAGCTTCAGAAAAATGTGGCCATTTCAATCCTACACGTACAGAGAACATATGCTGTAGATGAGGCATCTCTACACAGTATAGACATTTTTAACCAGCCAAGCAGGCAAAATGTATGGTGGCTGTATTTTGGTTAATACTCCCTCAAAGCTCCTGCAATAATGTTGTAGTGTCAGCCAACGACTGGCTGATGTTGTTATGGTAACCCCGAAGTCCCGCCTTTTAGGGTGGCAGCTCTGAGCATGACATCAGCATGCCTGCTTGGAGTACCCTGAAGTGGGTGAGTACTTCATTCTTGCACCTGAATTAGGCCAGATCAACTAAGCAACGTTGCTACCTGTAATATATCAAAAATATAATGTATATATTTGTTAACTGATCAAGATTGAGCAGTTTATGGAAATACTCACTTCCTGCTTTTCACCTGAAAACATTTGTCCCTCGTAACTAGAAAACAAAACAGTGTTTGCAAGAGAGAGTGAACCATTTAGGAGTGTTGGAGCCACTTTCTTTTACTCTCACCCATAACTTTTATTGTATTAATAATTACAAGCTAACCAAAAGCTTTCCTGCTTGCTGACGATCACTCTTAACTAAAGTCAGACTGGTATTTAATAGCCAAGTGTTAGAGTATTAAAACAATACAAGAAGATTACCAGTAGAAAACAAAAGTTTTTCAAGACAAGCTGTATCTACAATTGAAAGAAAAGTCACCACAGAGAAAAATGATACCGTTTTTGAATTATATATAGATTATTTTAGTGATTCATGGTGCATTAATGTTTTAGTTAATTCATATATACTTTCTTCAGATAGTACCATTAACAGCTGAAGGAAAACAAAACTCTTGAAAGAGACATTGTCAGAAACTACTTTAACATACTCTTCCATGTCAAATACCACAAACTTTACTTAATATCAGGTAACAAAAACTGACAATGAAAAACCAATTTCACATGTAGCACTCAAGGAACTATTTTCTGAAGACAAAGGAATGGACAGTTTCTAAGATTCTTCTGAGGATCAAAAATCAGACAGCTTCTAATTATTTTTTTAACAGAACATGCCTTCTACAAGCCTTCATACTACTTTAAAAGAATACCAGTTTTCATTCTAACAACACAACAAGCAATTAAAATCCTTTGCTTCACTGAAAGAAAATGCCAGTAGAATTTGAGAAGAAACAGTAGTGACAGATGTCATTAGAAAGGTCATTAAACACATTAGTATTAAGAGAAAAATCAATGCTTCTCATTAAAACTGTAATGTAACTGTAAAAAGGAATTACTGTGCCTTTTACTTATTCAACTGACCAGTCCACAAACTGTTAAAGCCGTTATTGTGAAATGGTGTAGTCCATAAAGAACTTATTTAAATAAAGACTATGACCTTCAGTGTTATACACAAAATCCATAAATTATTTCAGCAACGTTTCCTCAATAAATTCATATCCTCAACTGAACTGATAAATGTTTATTAGCACAGCACATGGAGCTATACTCATCTGCACCAGAGAAAGATCCAACATGGATGTTAATAAGATTATTTCACATTTGGTTCTTCAGGGAGTAGGTGAATGTGACGCCTTGTGAGAAGGAGAATTTTCATGAGGGCCAAATACAAAGTACTTCCACAATTTTGCTTGATCCAATTACCCTCTCCCAACAGGATTTCATATTCTTTATACATGGAACATCAGCCGTAATACAAGCTACAGTCATGTTCTCACCCCTAGCATTCACCAAACTGCTTACTTTTCTTCAAAGCAAAAACAAATTCAGACATTAAAATGAAGAGGAAGTTTCATTTTATAAACACAAATTTATACAGCATATCCTTGAAAACATCATCCTTCATTTAGAAATACTTATATTTATCTCAACTCTCTTTCAGCTTGGCCACAATCAGCAGTGGTCTAATTCAAAGGAAATAAGAAATAAGATCTCTGTAGTCACATTATTTCTATTGAACTGTTATATTTCTAGAATTCATTAAAATATCTGCCCCAAATTTAATGGTAGCTTAACGTTACTGACCTCTGTATTAGAGTAGAAAAGAATTTTTGCCTCTTTTGTCCTCCCAGCTCCCACAGTCTCAGTCAAACTGGGAAATGCTTTTCAACAACATTGGCACAAAAGAAATCATTTACCTTTTCTCTTTCCTGAATAAGCATCTGTATTTAGAGGTAAACACTGCAAAGCAGAATAAAATGCTACAGGGAATTATTTTTTAAAATGTCTACTGATTATTAGTATTACCCCAAGAGAAACAGACATTTCTTGTTATGCAAATACCAACCAGTCTGCCAGGAAATACTTTAAATTCTCTATTGGCTTTAAATTCTCTAATTTGGCATTAAAAAAGGTACAAATCTTAAGTTTAGCTGTACAAAAAATCCCTGGGCATCCAGCTACTAGTATAAAAAAAATGAAGAAAAAGATTTTTTCATGCAATTATATGTCTAGGGATCAGACAATTTGAGAAATAACCCACTCAATAAATTATGGAATAATAAAACAAAAAAATAGTGTGGTGTAATAGAACACACAATGAAGAGCAAAGTTGTGCATTGAGACATTTCTTAAATCGCCATAGTACTCTGTGCTATAGTATTCTATTAAACAATCATCCTGAACAAGAAAAGATGACTCCTAAATTGTCCTTTAAAAAGCAACATGATGGTCAGACATTACTAGGGCTCTTCCAGTGTGATGTTGAAAGGTTAAAGGAAACTGATTTGGTTAGTTTTGTCATGGTGCTAAAACAAAAAATTCTATTTGAAATAGAATGAGAAATATATACCAGATTTGGGAGGCATTTAAATAAGTACAGTTATGGGACTCATGCCTATAAGGATATATGGGTAGATACAAATGTCGCCTACTTTACAATACTAGCATATCTTTGCTGAAAACAGATATATATGTGTCACTATTTATATCATATTTATGTGATTTATTCAGTACCTAAAGACCTAATAAAATTTATCATCTTGACAGGAATAATTTTTATGTGAAAACAGAAACTTTTCTCAAAGATTTTAGGTAGTGTCACTGTAGCTATAAATAGAAAGACTAGAGAGAGACATTTGTTTCTTCACCCCAAGCTCATTCCTGTTGCCAAGTTCTCTCAAGTCACTGAACTTCCTCTCCCCTCTGGAAAGCAGCTTTCTCTAGAGGTCATGTCAAGCGTCAGCAATTTTTGCAGATGACACTTAACAGTGAGCTAATTCACCCAAGTGCAGTATACAGTGCAGTACAGTTCAGTGTTTCCACCAAAGTGCAGAATTACCTGCTGAGCTCCCCACCCCAGCTGGCTCCATGTTGCATGGCATGGAATGAGCTGAAAGACAGGAGAGCCCACACTGGTCAAGGTTCACATGGGAGCTGCACATTCCAGAAAAAGACTCTTTTCTGTGTAACAACTCCAAACCCACTGCATAATACTAAACTGCTCACTTTTGTGTGTTCCATACAGAAATCGGTTAGTGCTGTAAAAATTCTCCCTCTCTCTGCATTGCAAAAGGATCTTCTGAAACAATTCAATCAGTTAATGAAGTACAGTATTTTCTCTTGAAAAATTCTAAACAAATTTAAAAAAAAAGCCTTTCAGTATGAAAAATATAATTACAGCCAAGTGGTGCTTCATTACCACCATAGCTTGAGGGATATTATCTGCATGACTCCTATTTAATATCACTTTATAACAAAACATACTTACTTAGGTTATCCTCCTAAGTATAACACTAAAAGATGATCCCAGATATATTGCATGTATTACACCATTTTTAACATATATTTCTTTTTTACACAAGATGCACCACGTTAACTTTCTGAAAAGACAGCTGAGACTGTAGAGCGGCTATTTCATCATACTCTCACAATACAGTAATTTTACTATTTCATTTTAATGAGTTTGGCCAGTTACTTGCTGGTAAGCCCAGTACAAGGCTAAAACTCAACACTACTTGAGAGAAATGGAATGATTAGTAACCATTATACCCGTTTATAGAGGCATCCTTATGAGGTGAGAGAAGACAAAATGAGGAAATTGCAAATATAATGATCTGTTAAGCTAGAAATGTTTGTCTGAATAGCAATTTCACCCAGCATGTATAATTCAGGTAACATACTCTTCTGAATGTTGCTTTGATATAGATTATCCAGTCATCAATATTTTGTCAGACAAACACACTTTCAGTAATTTTATTTTTATTGTAAAATAAGAGACAAAAAGGATATACAGCATATTATTCCAGGGTTAGACTCCAAGCTCTAAGCTCCAGAAACACATAAGGAAAAGTACTCTGTCTTCTAACAGCAGCAGCCAAACTGCTAAACTCTTTCCTGGGCAGAAAGAAGAGCCAGTCAATCTGAGGAACTGCACAGAAATATTTCTGCATTTCTCACTTCCACCCAAGGATAATATGCATGTTGAAGAATACATTATACAAACTCTACAGTCTCTCTGATAGGAAGCAATCACCTTGGATATTACTGCATGGAGTCATTTTAATGAGGCTACTTAAGGCAATGCAGATCCAAGTGCCTTTATTAGGCTTTTGAATATTACCTTCAGCAGGTATCATTTAACAGTAAACTGTAACTAGAATAGATAACTAAAAATACATACTATTTCAAATATTTAAATGCTGAAATCTTAAATTACCCATATATTGTCCAAATTATCAAGTACATTTAGGATCTCTGAACATTTCAGTTCAAGCTAAGTATATGAATCCATATATGTGGAATTTGCATACTTGGAGGTCCTGGCCTTCTGCTCCATACTGAAATACCCTTTGCTCTTTTAAGGNTACAGGAAACATTAAAAATGAAGAAAAAATGACAAAAAGTTTAAATAAACACACAATATCTGTGCCTGACACAAATATGGCAGGGAAACTACAATAGTTATGTTGAGATTGTAGACTTCCCATTTACAACTACTCAGTGGCAAGTACATTAAAAGTTGTGGCATAAATCCATTATACTACTATATAATCTCTCACATAGAGATTAGTCAAACTTTCAAAAAGTCTGATTAAATTCTGTTAAAGCCATCTATTTCATCATTAATTGCAATGTAGATATTTATTTTTACAATAGAGAGCAATCAATGCTCAGGGCTGAGGAAAATGTTCAATTCCATAAAAATTAAATTTGCATTAGCATTGCTTTAAAATAAATTTTGTTTGGCATGTCAAAGTACAATATTGAATCCACCGTGACCTGTTTGGAATGGAATGGTCAAAGAATAAGATTTGCAAGTAGTAAGCAACTCCAGTTTGATTTTTACCTTCCATGAGCTGGTCTGGCATAAAAGCAGACTTAGCTTTGAGTGGGAGGTTGGACCAAAGTGTTGCTGAGGTCCCTTCCACTTGACTATCCCGTGGTGATCCTCTCAACAGAAAGGCTTGCTTTTCTCCCAACACTGGCTTGGGATACACAGCACCAGTGGCATCAGAGCCTGCTTAGATGTCTTGGTATGACTGCATCAATCAGAGCAAACTAGATCTTACTAGAGGTGAAGGGCACTGTTCAATCTGTCTCTGAGCTAGCTGTATGGAGAAAAATTCTGAAAAGGCAGACAGTCTGCTGGAATGCTAAAGGAAATAAAACTCCATTTGGTCACAAGGCAATATTTGCTTTGCTGTTACCTACCAAGAGAAGAGTAATTCAGTGAAATCCCAGCAGGACAGTAAAAACGGTTTAAAAGTCCTACTGGCTTGTTTAAAAATTTTAAAATAACACACTATATATATTTATTCAGTTAACAGAAAGCAACTGTTTTCTAGGAAGAGAGAAGCATGATTCCCTGAAACATTAACATCTTAATTTGTAATCTCTGTATTTCTGCTCAGCCAGGTGTTCAGTGTTTTCCATAGATCTGGGGCTGAATACACTACAGTTTTATACACAGCTTCAAAAATACAGCATTAGCAATCATGCATTAGAGTTAGCATAATAACCACTTCATATTAAGTGCTAAACTTTGGCTTTAACTTCCTATAGTGGTATTTTACCTCATGCAGTGAGGTACTTAAACTGTTTCACACTTTACATGTGCTTCTAAACCTGCAATGAGTTTCATGAGAAGTGGTTCTGCTGAGAAAACTTACCAGTTTGAAGGTATTATTTAAGCTGAGTTTCCATAGTTGTCTCCAATATCAAGATTACTTACTCCAATATCAAGATTATCAATATACTCTACTAGAGTAACTTAAGAAACATGAATTGGTCAATTAATTTTGCCTAAAATTTAGAGTGCCCTTTTACAGATGATTAAATGGAAATCATTTTAAGTCCTAATTTTGGAAAA
>VZUA01017858.1:3567-19177 GCA_013401035.1 Horornis vulcanius
ATCTGAGTGCCTTCTGCTGTACAGCAGGCACACCTGCAAATCTCTGCAAAGTCAGGACCCCCACCATCTAACAGATAATGCACTACACCGTTCACTGTTACTGGTGTATATATGGTTCTTAAATAAAATTCAGTTCAAACACCAGCCATATACAAGCTCTTCTGTCATATCTTAGAGGTAACTACCAATTCGTTATTAAAATTAGTTTTAATATACATGTACATGAAATTAATTTTATCCTGAAGAAAAAGAGATACGAAAAGCAATTGGTGTTCTCAAATGGCTTGATTTTGGTTGATACCAGTTTGAGGTACCAGGCTTTAATGGATATGAACATGGACTCTGTGGAAAGATGCTTCAGAATATTTCAAAAGGTGCAGGTTTTAGAAAACTCAAACAGTAGTAACTTGAAAATAATAGCCTATAATATTCTGTAGTAGAATTCTGTAATTGCAACATGCTTTAGGGCTATTTTTTCTAGAATGCTGTAGTGTTTTCATAAGATTGTTTAGACAGATGTTCTTCCTTTTTTGTATAAGAGATATTTGCACTTCTGGGGCTCAGAGATGTTCCTTCTGATGTTGAACTGGCATCTGGTCTCTCTGTGGCAGGATGTCTGCAGGTAAAATTGCTGTAGAAATACATCTGTTAGATAATTTAAGTACACTAAGTTTTAGAGTTGTGGCAGACAACAGATTTATAAGCTCTCAAATCCTGACTGGTATTAAATGTACATCCTACTCAGTGTGAGAATTTAGGGACTTTTCAGGTCAGATTTTTCTCTTAGATGTTTCTGCTGCATCTTGAAAGTACAAGGACAGATTAACCTAATCATTAATATAGCATTTACTTCTTGAGAATCTGAACAGTTTTCTAGGAGACTTGAATCAAAGACAAAATGGAGAACTCCTGAGCCAGAGGGAGCAGTATTAGAGGTACTTTCAATTGCCTGGCTGTGACACTACATGCTCCAGGGTTGTTGGGGATTTTGTAGGGATGGATGAGCATGGGAAAGGTCACAACAGTGCTTACCCTCATTGCTCTGTCCTACTAGGATGACACAGTGAGATAATGGCATGAACTTCCATTGGTTCAGAGAATGTTTTTGTGTTTGAATCATAGAGTATTGCTAATACTGATCTGGTTATCCTTGGTATCTGCAAACCATTAGATTTCCAGATATCACAAGTTTCACCCTACAGAATATGCCTCTTTCCAAAAGGTGGGGCTTTCATATTTCTGTCCAGGATTTCAACAAGGAAAACATTTGTGTGTGTACACTATGCCATTCACGTGCCATAAATCCAACCTGTGGATATGTCAGATTTACTGTGCATACATTTAGACATTAAAGTCATTTAGAGTCAACCTGATCATGTTTAGTTCTTACCTGCTCCAATCAAGATGACACATATCCAGAAAAATAGCCTAAGTCCTCCTCTTACATCCAAACATGTCCAGAGTAACTCACGCATACCGCAGCCAGACAAAGAGTTAGACCGTGGCTCACTCATGAAAGAAACAATGTGCTTTCCTCATGCTTTTTGAACCTCTTTAGATGGACTTTCTGCACTCAGAGATGAGAAATAATGCCATGTTTTCCTTCATGGACTGATGCTGCTACCCTTCCAAAGCAAACCACTGTATCCCACATTCCAGGAGAAGAAGGAATCTCCTTTGCTAGTGTGGAAGGGCTTGCTCCTCTGTAGTCTCAGTCCTTTGGGTTGTGCAGTCCCATTCCAGCTAGGCCAGGTGTGAAACTGCCTCAGTCCCTTTCAGATGGTTATTTGCTCAAAACATGAAGCCTGTTGCAATAATTTGTCCTTCCCTTTTGCAGCTACGAGCTTCTGTTCAAACTGTGTCATTTTAGGAAAAAGTGAAAAAGATGGAAAAATCTAGCTGCCAGTAGAAAAAGAGAAAGGAAATACATTGAATTTTCCAATGTGTAATGGGAAATACTGTTGGAAAAACAAGGTGCATGTCTGTCACAACCTAAGAATCTGCCCTATCCAGAGCAGGATGTTTGATAAGCAGCTCTCTGTTTACAGTTTTGCTGTCACAGCCAAATTACCTATTCATGATGATGGGACTGCCTTCAGTGGGATAGCTCCCTACAGGATTCCTGTGCTGACTATGTTTGCTGGTGTTTGTTATTCTAAATTTGAATGTACTGGGTAGAAAGCTGTCTTCCTACCTCAAAACACTGAATGCTAATTATATATGAAGCTACTTGCAAATAGGTTCTGTATTCATTGGCAGGTTTTCACTGTGGTACCTCATTATTTCAAACTGTAGAATTGCCGTCTAATAGGAATTCTCATACTGGATCTTGTTTCCTTCTTGTGAATGTTCATAGGGCACCATTTTAAGGTACTACTTCAGCTGCAAGACATTGCAAATGACATAGTGCTATTTAAAGCCAGTGTTTCTCAAGGACAGAAAATCCTTTATTTTGAATCATCCCTAGTCAATCAGCTAAAAGCATTAGATTTGTACTAATCCAATAGTGTCTCCAAAGAGTTAAATACATTCCTCTGGAGCAATGCCACTGAGACAAATTAGATATTCCAAGCCAGAACCAGGTTCATTGTGTAGTTTGCACATGTGAGACAGTGCTATTCATGGAGTTTTTATCAAGAAAAGATACTGAACTTGTCAGAAAATAGCATGTATTGGCCTAAATTGTGCAATTCTCATTCATGCTTGTGAACATTTGTACAAATAGACCCATTGACTTCACGATGAAAGTGTTTCATTATGATCACTCCTATTTCAGTGATCTTTATGTGATTTGAAATAATAAAGCACCACAGGGCCATTGACTTCAGTGATACTACGTGGTCCACCAACATGAGTAAGGGCTGTGCAATGTAGTTAGAAGGATCTGAATAACAAAACCTCTGTTATCAAGCTAAATATAACCCCACCACAACCCTGCCATAGAATAGTCACAAAACTGCCTGGGCACAAGCTCCCCCATCTCTACACATGCACACACATCCCCCTCCAGTTTTTCTTTCGGAACAAAACCAGCTGTAACTAGAGCCTGAGTTTTACAAATTGAAAGGAGCTTGTAGCAAAAAGAACAGAAGTGCTAGTGTGCAGAAGCTACCCTGCAAAGAATGTTGGCAGGAGAGAAAGCCAGGCCCTTCCACTGCTGTAACCTTAAACTATCATTTGTTGATGTTGATGTATTTCTAATAAGAGGAAGCGAGAACACAAGAAAAAGGGAGATGGAGAACTTGAGACCTTTTGGAGACTAGGCTTTTCACATTTTTATGTAGCCTGGTAAGGCAGAAGGAACTCTTTTTTGAGTCATAATAGCATCCACTGCACAATTTACCCATACGCCTGTGTGAGTGGGATAGTGCCATAATCTTCAGGCTTTTCTTTTTACAGGAGTGAAACCAGTAAAGAAAAAATGCTTTGTTGCTCAGGTCTGAAGTGCAGACAGATACGGGATTGTGGCTCCAGTTTCAGAGAGAGCTGATGTTTCTCCACTGAGCAAGCTATTTAGCTATCAGATCAAGTGGTGTGATCTGGAGCACAGCAGTGCATTGCTCCAGTGTGAAAATACTATGAAGTTTAGTGTCTCTATGTACACTGGAAAGGAGTCTTGGTTATAAAAAGCACAATTTTAGTAGCAGTGCTGCTGCTTGGGGAGCTGCAAAGCCTGATGTATGGATTAATATGTAGTTTTGGGCTGAAGGGCTGTTTTTACTTGCAGAAGAAAAAAATCTCTTTAAGCCCCCTCTATTACATGAAGAAAACAAACTAGTGTCCATAAGCAGTCACCTTTTACCTGAGGATCTCTAAGCACCTCAGAAATAGAGAGTGTTCTTACACCCATTTGACAAATTGTGACCAACAGAAGTTGTGGCAAAGCCATGCCTAGCACACACATGTGCTGGCTCACTCTCTCTGAACCCCAAAACATACCAGTAAAAAGGAGCTTTCTATGTCACTTTTACAGCTGCCTTCAACCTTGAGTGGTTGAGCTTGAAATCACAGTTCCAGAGAAGTCAACAGCAATTTTGTCCCTCAATGCATTGTCCCAGTTAAGTGGTAGCTATTGTAATAAAAATATTTCACAGTCATCAACCCTATATGAATTATCAGCAGCTGTCAGCTTTTATACTGAAAAATATAGGTCAATAAAAGACATGGTATCTTTTTAAGTTATAATGCTATAAGGATAAAAAATCCAGTCTATTCCAAGGGTTAAACCCAAGCTTCTTCTCTAAAGTTTCTATGGCAACTAGATGCAATCTATAGTGATATTGTAGCTAATGAAATGTTTCTTCCAGACCAACAGTGCAACATGTAGCATTCAGTAATGAGGAATGTCTTTGGGGAAAGAATAGTGGCATAAAAGATGCCTTCTAGCAAACTATATTGGATGATAAAAGCCTGCAGTAAAGTGTGTCCTGAAGTCCAAATTCCCTTCTGTTTATTCACAGTGCTTCTTTCATATCTGCTCTGATAATGAGAAACACTGGTAATAAGAACAGTACTTGAGAAGGAAGCGAGTAAGGAAACAAAATATATTTGAGCACTTCTTTAACTGAAACATAAAAAAGAAGAAAAAATAAGCTTGTAAAGAAGATCTTCTGTGTGTTAGAAAGAGGTTTGTGTTTTTTTATTAGTGAAATAGCTAAATGTTGACATTTGGTGTCAGCATGCTATATCATATCTGTGTGTGCTTGTGTATGAATTGTGTGGGTACAGATTAAATCTCTCTCCTCGTCTTGACTTCTCAGAAGCTGAAGTCCATATTGGCCTCAATGCAAACCCCAAACCACACATTTTTCAGCCCATCTCATAAAAGATAAATCAGATGAAAGACGTGGAGGCCATGCATGTGTATCTGAGAACTGGAGACAGCAGCACAAACACAACACTCTGCACCTGAGCAGTGACACAAACTCCCCTTGTGCCCTCTGCTCCCTGGCCATGCTGCCAAGACCCTCTGCCTGTGGGAAGCAGCTCCCTCCCTGTGCACAGGGGCAGAGCTCCTCCCCTGCTGAGGAGGGAGGAAAGGCAGGTCAGGGCAGGGTGTAGGAGCTGTCTTGTGGCTTTGTGGTCTGCATGGGAGGCCTCTTCCCTCCTCTGCTCTGCAGGCTGCTTGACACTTGTGCTAGGCTGCAGCTTTGTCCTTGCAAGCCCTCCAAACTTGCAAGAAATCTAAAAAACCTGTAAATAAATACGACCACCCATGCCTGGTTTTATATGTTCAGGTTTCTGAGCTTCTATAAATGCTTTCCTACACACAGCCCTTGAAGTACTGTATGAATATTTTTATTGAATGTAATTAATATTATTGGAAGTTATCTAGACCTAATGGATACCTTTCAGACTGCCTCCTTGCAGTGCAGTTAGTTGTTCTATGTGTGTGCTATGTTTATGTTGTACATGATATATCTGCTCTGCTTTAGTAATGCTGCTGTTGTAGCTATGGCAGTCTAAGAACAGAAAGAAAGCAAACAGGGCCTTCAACACAGAAATCCTTCTTCAGGGTTTGGAAAATAGCTTGGATGCTAAACTGCTTTCTGCTTCTCTCAGTGTTGTAAATGGATTCAGTAAGGAGAAGCATACATTTTCTTTCCGCTTGCCTGGCCCTGCTTCAGACACATGCACAGAGAAAGAGAGTAAATGGGATACAAGCAATATGAATTCTTACCCTGGACAGAGAAATGGGTGCTATTTTAGCAGGGGAGTTTCAGAAATGCACTGAGTATGGAACTGAGAAGCAGCTTGTGCTCAACACCAACATGCCAAGGAGCTGCAGGACATGGTGCTGTGATTTCTTAGCCACAAGGTAGATACTTTGTTAGGCCCTGGGTTCTTGGGTTTGTTTTGCAGAGCACTGCTGAACAGTGACAAGGCTATGTCCTTTTAGCTGGACCATGTTGTCTTCATGCC
Source organism: Horornis vulcanius (assembly GCA_013401035.1). Taxonomy (NCBI): domain Eukaryota; kingdom Metazoa; phylum Chordata; class Aves; order Passeriformes; family Scotocercidae; genus Horornis; species Horornis vulcanius. The sequence continues at coordinate 9,490 of VZUA01017858.1, forward strand.
CATTTACGTACCTTCACTTGAAGACTTTTAGCAAATCTAATTCTAAATGTATGAACTGGTTTAAAAAAACCCTCACAGATGTAGTCCTGCCTATGCACTATTCAAATATAGTAGAAAAGACTAAACTCATCTCTAGTGGTGTGCTGGATAAAAAAGAGTGTTTCCTTAGGCAATATTATCAGGAATTTTTTTTACTTTCTGGTTCTTGAAGTGGCATTTACAGCCAAAGGAAATAAAGAACAAGGTACCTTAAAACATCCTTGCAAACTTTATACAGTCATTTAAAGTGAAGCACAGTAGTAATTCATTTCCAAAAGGTTGAACTTCTTAAAAATTTTTGTCATTCAGGGAAGCTTTCCCTCTCCTTAACCACTTTACATTAAAATGTATAATGCCTCTTCTCTGAAAGTCTTCATGCCCTCTGTCTCTCCTCTTTTCTCCTCTCATACCAAATACTTCCATGGTTAAAGTATTGATAGTTAAAGCAAAGTTAGGTCCAGTAACTTTATCTTCATGTACAGGGATGATGTTTGCCATTGTTTTAGCAGCTGCCTAAAAAAAAAATCCTACAGTATTAACAGAAGCACTCTGTTTTCAGCTTTGTCCTTATTTTGGAAACTGTTTGGATCACTAAAATGAAAACAAAACTGCAGGCAGGAATTTATATGCCCGAGAGAAGGATTCTAAAGCCTCATTTTTACAGCCTTCAGTTTTGTGAAATATACTATCTTACTACAGATCTTTTGCTATTATCTATCTGAGGATCAGACTAGAATTTCTATTTTAGATTTCACCTCTGTGCAAAACAAAACAATAAACACAGTCCATCAGGATCACAATAAAATCTTGTGTCATCAAAATTCAATGAACCGTTCACAGGCAGTGAGAGCGCTTTAGTAGGACAGACAGTCATTTTGGTGGTCAGGGTATTGCACGTGTCAGCATGGCAGCTGCTGTGCTATGAAAAGATCACTGTGCACAGAGCTGAGACACAAATAAAGCTGGTCAGGAAACATGCTAAGTTTGCTATGGCCAAAGAAATTAGATTCTTCTACAAAAGTAAGTCAACTTCATGATGAATATATGTTTTGTGTTTTTATTCGTTTCATGTGAGCTTCATTAGACAACCAGCTGATAAATACTCTCACTTTTTGAGAACAGTCTCAGAATAATTAATTTGTATGAGCACTGATCAGTTATCTGATGAACTGTGTATTGCAACAACTGAGAAAAAATTATTTGAGATGGGTTATGACTTTGCCTTACAAAGTGTTAGAAAACTGACGACAGTGAATAAGCCCATCCAGAACATCTCAGGCCATAGACTGAACTTGCTGAGATCCTGTCCTCACTTCCGACCCTGTGTTTGCCCTGGTGCTCATGTGGTTGCAGAACAAATTGTTCCAGAGAAGTGATGAAAACTCATCCTACAGGAAAAGTCATTAGTTCATGGTTAGATTTGCTTTCTGGTCAAGCTGATCAAGGCTAGGAACACACAAACAGGAACAAGAAGAAAAGACTTAGGTGGATTTTAAGTTGTCCTTGAGGCAGTCTCTGTGGTTGCTTTTGCATTCCATTGGTAAAATTCCTGAGAAGGGTGTTGGAAGACCAAACCTGTTGGTGTATATTCAGTGGAATTTCTTGCTTTCAAGAGGAAGAGTCCTGGAGAGCCCTGACATGAGGAGGCTTCTTCACCTTTGCCCACTAGGTAGATCGAGGTAAGCAGATCTGCACGTGTAGCTTTCGCTTGCCTTGCTCACAGTAATTTGGCTGCTATAGAGCTACAAGCAATTCCCATGGTGAGTGAATTTAATTCCTTCTTGGATTTCAACAGTGTGAAAGGTAGAAAACAGAAAACTCCTTGCTGAATGTCTGCCCTTCCCAGTTTTTCACAAGTCATTTTTGTTCCGTACCTAAAGAAAATGTGGTCTCTCACACTGCTGAACCAGTACGAAACAGCACACACAGGATCCCTGTCCCTTCTGAGGCATGGCAAAAGCTCTGCATCCTGACTGCAGCTTGTGAAGTCCCACATTGCTGTTACAAATGACCTGTCCTTGCCCTCTCATTATTGATGCGTTTCCTCACTGTACTGAAAGATTCTTGACTCACAGAGTTTTTCAGCACATGACTCTCATCCCAGTGAATCAAACACTGTAATATAAAGCTCATCATTTATCAAACAGGCACGGGGCTGAATTCAGATCCGGTGTAATGGCTATATAAAGATTACTGTATGTGCAGTTTTTCTGGGTCACTCTGATTGTTTTGTGGCAGTAATGCTTCATATGAGCTGGGCTGATCGTGGCTGTTGTGACAGCTCTAACAATGTGAGATATTAGTGTATGCTGTTTCACCACCACACCTACAAACTCAGTGTGCAGCAGCTCTGATGAATGTGATGGTATAAATCCTGAGATGTCTATAAAAGCATTGCAAGCATTACAGTTGGGAAGGGTTTTCCCCAAAGCACTGGCAGGGCTGTATGTACAGGAATCTGGATTTGGATCCTGAACTTGTTGCCTAAGTCAGAATAGCTTGTGTGAATTTTACACAGAGAACATACTGGTCTGTTAGCAAGAACACTGTGCTTTTGGAGTCACAGGTGCAAGACAAGGAATACCAAACATAATGATTCTTCTCAAACACAGGGAATGTTGCCATGATACAAGACCTGTTGAGTAAGGAGGCAAGGTTTATTAAAAAGAATACATTGCACTCAGGGAGCAGGCCTCCTCTTCTTTACACCCTGCTCAGTCATCATGGATACGAAGGTCAAGGCTCATCAGTAGTCCCCCATCTGGACTCAGTGTCATAGCTAACAGTTTGTTGTTCTTTATGATGAAGTCTTTGCTTCCTCAAATAAATAAAACTGTCCATATCAGGTATGTCTGCTGAAAAAAAGATGTGCAGGTTTGCTCAGCTCCTGACTCCACAGGAATCTCTAAAACTGAGAAGGGAGCTGGCTGAAAACCTGGGGAATACAGTGATGTGACAGAAGCAGGTGCACTGCTACTGCTGTCTCGGTGTCTGCTCATTTTGTCTCGTTCCTCTCACCAGGTAAAGCGCCTGGGGCAGTGCGGAGGGACGTCCGAGCTCTGATAGGGCCCAAAGCCGTGAGCAGGGTGCTGCGAATCCAGCAGCAGGGAAGCTGCTGGGAGCCAGGAGCCATCCCTGAGGGCCGCGGCAGCCCCGGGGCAGCCACCCCCGGCCGGCCGCAGCCCCAGCCCCGGTGACCGCGGCAGCCCCCGCTCCGCTCCGGCACTGCGGCCAATTACCGCGCACACCCTGTCATTTCACGGCATCAAGCTGTACTACTCGGTGTGCACCAGCATAAACTTTTTTCTTGAATATTCTTCTAGCACCGGTAATGTCACTAGGTGACCTAAATCCTTCATTCACTCACATTTATTTTTAGCGAATGTCAGATAAAATAAGAGCATCACTGTGCAGGGGAGAAAAAACCGACTGTATGAACTTCTTTCCTAGAGGTGAACGGTCTGTGGGGAAATTAATGTCAATTTTTAATCACAAAATCACAATAATATTTGACTGCCACTAAAGTATTTGCATTTCAAATGCAGGGGAAGAACTGTAGTCTACTCTTAAATGCATTAAGTAAATAAATACAAAGGTATACTTTTGAAATGTGTAATTTAACTGTAAGATAGCCGAAAACAAAGCTGCTATTCACTTATAGATGAGAAAAGAAAGATTAATTCATATAATTAGGCAGTTAATTGTCATAAATGTTATTTAAAGATTCTAATCATTATCATGCATATCTAAGTAAAAACTTGGAGGCTATTTAGCATTGATACACTTATTTATTCTAATATATTTATATATTCTAATACATATACATTATATGAGCATATAAATATATATAACTCTATACACACAGCACATCTATTAGCATAGAGTCATCTATTGTAGCTTTGCAGATATTGCAGATTGTTCTATGTCTCTTTTCTTTCCCTTTCGTAAGTCCCAGGTGTGGTAGAAGGCCTCACTGCAAATGAAAGCTAACGCTGTTGTTTAAAAATAAAATTCCACTCAGTCATTTTACATGTAAAACAAAAGTTATGTATGTGTATGTAGACATATATATTTATGATTACAGTATTCATAATGGTAGTATGGAAATGCTGGATGTCTGCCTGAATGTAGGAGAAAGAGCTCTGCTGAAGTGGTAAGTGAAAGCTGGCCTCAAGTACTCCCTCTATGCAAACTTTTTGCTGGCAGAATTTAATCAGTGTAAACATTTTTTCATTTTGAATGGAGCAGAAAGAAAAAGGGTCACTAATAATAGGTAATGAAGTAGAAAGATAAAGTACTTGAAATGAAATAATGGATTAGAAAATGGATTAAAATAGATTTTTTTTTCTTTCTATCAGGAATCTCACCATTAATTCCAGTCAACAGTATTCACTGTGTCAGTTCCAGGCTTCCTGTAAGTTCATGTCTGCAGCAATCACCATTTAATCAGTGACGCAACGAAAAGACTTTCTAGATGTTAAAGGCTAGGCTTTGCTTTACACAGGGAACAGCCTCTGCATTCCAGTTTAACAGCGTGTCTGGGACCCTGGCTCTGTGAACCCGCTGCCCCAGAGCCTTGCAGAGTTCACATCCAGGCCTGAGCTCCATGGCATTGGTCTGTCAGCCTGGGCAGAGCTTTTACTGTCCAAGTCATAACCTCTGATTCCCCTTACTGTGTTTGCTACACATGTTCTAGAGAGACTAGACACAGGACTTGTCAGGGACAGCAGATTAGTTTCACCAAGGTTAAAGTAGGAGCAATGTATATGGTGAAATCAATTTACAGACACCATTTATCTCTGGGAGGAATGGTATTTTGTGAATTGGATTAGCAGTAGAAAAATGGTTTAACTTACCTAATAGATTTTTGGGGGCACTACATAGAACTTCCTCTGCAAGACTTAGCATTGCTCATGGGTTAAACAAACTCATGCCCGTAAGAGAGCCATGCATAAAAATGATCTTAAGAGTAGTTGTTTGTTAAAGCCTGCTTGGACTCCATTAACTGCAGCAACTCCTGCTTGGTGTCGCTTGCCATCTGCTAGAGCCCAATCAGCCCAGCCCCTGGGAGCTGAGCTGCTCCACCCCAGCTGGCACCTGCTTATTCCCATGGCTGGTCCTCACAGCTCCTGTGAAAGTGCTTGGGGCTGCACGAGCTGCCCACTCCAGCTCTTAGGAGCTCTCCAGAGGGACCAAATGGATGGACTGTGTTCCAAGCATTAGGCAGGAGCCATTGCTTCAGTGGAGGCAGCACCTGTGCCAGGGACCCCTGGGGTATGACAGAGCAGAGAGGGTGAGTGTCCATGCACTGGTATGTCCAACAGGAGTTGGGGCAGAACTGCATACTCTGTTACTCCTCACTAATTTGCAACCTAATGCTGGTGTTATATGTCAGAGAGGCTCCTTTGTGACTTTAATGCCACAGTCTTATAAGTCTAAATCAAGGACATTATCTTTGTACTTCATCTGCTGTTCAGCTGAGTGGAATTTGGACAAAGACAATAACTGAAACTTTTCCTTTAAGAGAAAACATTATCCTAAAGCACTACTAGAAATATTGTCTAGCAATATTCCTTTGGAAAACCTCTCAATACCTGTTCAGTTCAAGAAGTGATGCCTATGCAGGTAGAGAGATGGAAATGTTGCCATTAAAGGAGTGCTGTCCTGCTGTAATTTGCTTGGCTTTGTCCTTCAAATGTTGCTTTTCAAAACCAGACTATCACAGCGGTAGTCTACCAGAGGTTCCTTATGCTGGAACAATTCCTTAAGCAGTAATTTGCAGCTAAAATAACCAGGCAAAGTTTAAAGACATGATCCTGAATTATAGAAAGATGAATGAAGTTTTTCTGCTTTTTGGAATAGCAGTATATTTTGTTATTGCCTGTAGTCCTTATGATGAGGATAACACGGCCATGCTTATAGGAAGTAACTGAGGAAGTGACCATTTATATTGTTGCTGCCCAAAAGTCTACAGCATGTGGTTATTTATTTATCCACTGCAACAATTGCTCTATAAACACAGAGTACATTCTTGGAGAGAAACAAGTCAGGATCCCTCAGCAGGGAAGAGGGAGCCCACTTGTGTGTCCCACCCAGCAGAGGCAGCCAGCCATTGTTCGGGGCTGTGCTCAGTTATCGCCTGGGGATCTCGGCCTGGGCTAAACACAGCTCAGAAAGCCTTTCCCCTGCCAAAAGCCAGCATCCTGCCAGTCCAGATGAGAAACCTGAACTGAGGCAGGTGAAGCTGTCCACAAGGAAGTGTCCCATTTTTGTACTGCTGTCCATGTTAAATAAGAAACGTGAGAAATTAAGCATCGAGAATGATACTGAAGTAAAATGGTTACTAAAAGGATACAAGTTCTATTAAGCACCAGCAGCACTGAGTTCAGTAAATAGAAAGGTCATCTTTCTGTCTCTGCCTCATTCCCAACTGCAGCATGACTCAGAAGAACAAACAATTGAATAGGTTTTGTTAGATACTCGCATGCATTCTGGGCTTTTTATTACTTGAAATTTCATTTGGTTCCCTGATTGTTCCACAATCCAAAAAAATAACTACTTAAAAAAATCAGTTGTAAACCAAATAATTTTTTGCATATGTTTGACAATCAAGTGTCTTGATTTCAGAAAGAATTCAGCCACAGACCATTTTATTACATGTCCCTGCTTTAAGACAGAAAGGGAAGGGAGAAGTGAGAAGAAAAGCCATCTTAGATTTGTACATGGATTGAGAGGTTGAAAGTGCATACAATGCATGCAGGTGTGCATGTGCCAGTGGTAATGGTTGTCATAATCTGAAGTGAAGAGGAGTAAAAGGAGAGCTGGACACCACCAAAACTTCACTTAAGCCATCAGGTTTGGGCTGCTTCTCTCTGCAGGGCAGGCTTCTTTCCAAATATTTTCTGCCCTCCAAGACAGGCAGAAAAATCTAATCCCTGTGACCTTTTCTTAAAAAAAAGCAGAAGTAATGTTTGCAGCATGGTATTTGTATGCAGGGATTAGCTCTTGATTTCTTTGCTTAGTACCTTAGGGTATATTTTTAAAGTACTACACAGAATTTCAGTCTCACTCGTCAACTTCTATTGACTTCAAACCTCATGAGTCACTTTGACAATATATCCCAGAGGCTTTCTATCTTACACTGGCTTTAATTTAAATTCCCCTGCTTTTGGGGGTTATATCTGAATTTAGGGTTAGCTTGCATGGGAAGCTGGCTTTCAGGAGGATTTTCCTATCTTACAGATGTTCTGCTTCCAGGTTTTCTCAGTATTATTTTATGTTCTTGTTTTCTTTGGGGAAAAAAAGGATATTTTTGTTAGTATCTACAATTTCTTTTACTTGGTTTATTCATGCCAGCAATGGCTGCATTACCTCAACATCAGTATGCATGGCCCCCTTGTGAATGCTATTGTAACTTTTGTGTAACTGTAAAAATATGTACTCGGTAAAACTCATAGTACAACAAAGGCTAAACTCTGTAAGTAAAACCTAGCAAAGCATTTATACACTATTTTCTTTGCAGAATAGCTATTTTCTTCTCTCTTAAGAAAAAAATCCCAGCTGATTTTCCATTAAAAAAATTCCAGTCAGTCATGTGATGTCATAAAGCTCTGTGGAAGGAATATGCTGCTCCATGGCAGCTGGATGCACATCGAGTTCTCTGCCTGGTAATCTGTTAAGGTGCCCAGACTGGTGGATTGGTAATTATTTGTGGCTCTCACATAGAAGTTAAGTCTAGCAGAGACATATACAAGGGTGAGAGACATTTTGCCAGTCCCTAGAAGGGTTTTCTCACAGTTATTACTCCTTCAAAATGGTAAATAAATAAATGACAATTAGAAAGGGAGCTCACTGAGAGACAGGTCTGTGTTCTGCTAAGTATGGATGACAGCTGGAATTACCCTTAGCTCCTCTCATTGACTGGTAGCCCCGGGTGAGCTAAAAGGCATGGCAAAGAGCCAACTTCCTCAGCTGGAGAAATCCTGGGCAGTGTTAACCACCTTTACCAGGCTGTGCCATCATGTACATCTGGGTAGAGCATCAAACAAGTGTGTTAACAAAGGGTAAGTATTTCCCCTGAAGTGTTTGACAGAAAATAAACAGCTGGAACAACTGGCAGTAAATTCTAGTTTCCTCAATAGCATTCTGGTAACAATGGGAAGAGGAAGGAGAAGCCAAATAAACAGTACCTCTGTTATAATTGGCACAATAGTCTGATTTCCCCTCTTGTGTCTTATGCGGTCATATACAAGTATGCAAACAGCAACAAATACTGCCTTTACTAAAGACAACTCCTCTCTGTCTGGGAATTCAGGTAGCAGGATGGTGAAAATTCAGGCTGAGCATTGATTTTAAAATAATTTTTTACTTTGTCATGAATTATGAGGTGATTTTCCATTTTCTCAGTGTCTTTCTCATCTAATGGACAAAACATTGCTCCAGGATTGGTAAACATATTGAAAACATTAAAAAATATCAATGAAATTCTTACTATTATTGGACTGAGAAAATAAACTCTCAGTCTTTCCTTAGTTCCTGCCAGAGTAATAACTACGTCATACATGACATTGCTACACGTCATTATCAACAGTACTAGTTTCATTAAAAGAAACATTTTCTCTAGCACCATTAGCCATTTCTCATTGGATTTTTTGAATCAAATTCTGTACTGACCTCTAATCATCATAGTTGTACTGCATTACTTTTGGCTAGATTTGGCTGTCTTGGAAAAGGAAGATAAGATTTTATTAGTATTAAACTATTGAGTAAGCTCATGTTATATTCCATTCTGTTTTCATTGCACCTTCAAGTCTTATTGTTTTCCCCTTCAAAAGACTTTCTACAGCTTTGCATTTTGTTTGGATCAGTCTAATGGGTCTGTCGTGGTCCCAACCACTCCTTTTTCTCCTTCCCTGCTACTTCACGTACACCTATCACATACATGATTTTCTGGTTAATTAGTAGCATTCAATTGCATAAATTTATTCCTAATATTTGGTATCAGATCTGGAATTTTGAAATTCAGTTAAAGAGATCACTGAGCCCTGCAGATGTGGACATTGACTTCCAAGACAAGTTCCACACCCTTTTTCTGGGCTATCCTTTCTTAATTTTAGGAATGTACCTCTGTGTCCTTTAATAATTCTCCCTTCATGTATAATCGGCCTAATTTTCTCTTTCCCAGCTTTTCAGTTTTATGACTAAATAAAATTTCCTTTGAATATTGAATATATTGACTTTATTCTCTTATACCTCCTGACTAGCAAAACGTTTGTTTCATAGGGTTTTATTTGTCATTTCCATATCTTCAGTAATGTTTGTGAGATTTTTCTTACAAACCTCTGCCTTAGTGTATAAATTCCAAATAAAATTGGCCGCTTTGACTTAATGACACTCCCGCCTTCCTGAAGATAGAGGTGAGCTGTTTTGCCTGGCTGACTTCAATAGTACCCTCACTTCCTTAAAGTTTGTCCTTCTAAGCCTGAAGCTTTCACTGTTATGAGTATTGCAACTCTTGCAATAATAATAATAATAATAATGTAAGCATCCATGGCAGCTTTGATTTAGGTTACTCTTGCACTGCTCTAACTGCAGCAGTTAGTTTTGCTTTAACTAACTTAACTCAATTTCTTAGGTAGGTTTTGCAGCC
>VZUA01017869.1:12665-30544 GCA_013401035.1 Horornis vulcanius
CTCCTGTAGGTGGTCATCCCAAGAGGGATTAGCCCTCCACTGAGCTGGAAAACAGGAAACAGATTCCAAATCTGACCCATCCAGATCTCACCAGCACGTTTTGAGCCCATTTCCTCCAATCCTCCTCCAGCACTGGGTGCCTGCAGTTCCTGGGAAGGCAGCAGAGGACAAAGCATAAGCTTTGACCATGCTACCAAGGGTCCAGCTATGCAGCCTGGAAATATTTCTTTGCTTTCCAAAGGTTTATCCCTATCTCCCTGTACTGTATGGAGGGATATAGATAAACTGTGTAATCCTTCCTGAACACTGGAGGCTCTCCTGATGTACAGAACTAGCAGGGATATGATGTGCTCAAAAGCATGGGGAAGCCTGGCCCAACTGCAGCAGGAAAATGCTCCTTACAGTGGACTCAGGCATGGGAACAAGTGCCCATGGGAACAGGCGGAAGCACCTCATTTATATCTTTGAGTTATGTAGGAATGTATCTTTTTCACACAGTACTGCATCTGAAAGAATTCTCAGCAGGCAGAAATTGAATTAACTCCTCTTCAATGGTTTTTGTTCTCTTAAGAAAAAAAGACAGTAACTTAGTGGTATTTGTTGGGCTAAATTGTATTTCTCTGTGTGTGTATTCACACACACATTCATATGCTCAGGGCCAGCACCCAGATGAAAAATGTGAGAATCATTATTATTCTTAAAATGTATGTGTCTGTGTGTTTTTTACTTGGTAGTACTTAGTAGTACTGCTAATGGTCCTGTGGTTATAAATTTTCCTTTAGGAATTTATAACATAACATAAAGCACAATTTATCCCTGATCTAATTAATGCCTCTACAATGTTTTATTTGAATGGTTTGAAAATAATTCGGGGGGAAAAAAAAAAAGTTGGTCTAATTTAAGTGACAAGATGACATGATTTTTTTTTTCCCAATCAATTATTGCTTTGAAGTACAACTAACAAATTATATTCTGAAGCAAGAGAAACTTCTGTTACAGAACTAACTGACTTTTTGATTACAAGTATTAAAAGAAATAACCATCCAGATATTTTCCTTGGAAAATGTTCTACTTAATATAGGATTTAACTGTGCAATCCTTACTCACATAGAAATAAAAGGGATCTTGCTGGTATGGTGTGAAGGTGCAGGAGAGAGCCCAGTGCTGTACTGGCAGGACTTCATTGCAAAAAGCTATTGGCTGCTGTTTACATTTCTAACATTCTCTGAGTAAGTGTTGTCACAACAGACAAGCAATTACAGACAATAATGTCAGTAATTTGTGGATTAAGAACTCCTTAAGGATGTATTGGCACGGCCAGACAGTAGTTGCTTTTAGCTTGCAACCGTTCACCCTTAGCTGTGCCAGCGAAACTATAACTTTCAAGAGGAAATTGTGCTCCCTCTTAGGCAGCAAACAATGGCAGGGGTTAAACTTCTCTAGCCACCCCCGCCTCTCTTACGGCGCTCATCCAGGCAGCTCAACCTCAAAGGGCCGTTTTTTAAGAGGTACATGTATTTATGCATACGCATAAAATGGAAATATTGGCCATTATGTCAAAGTAATCCTGTGCTAGGCACTTGCCAACAGAGCCAGAAAAAAATCAGATTTTAAGATTCCAGTATTATAAATACACCTGTGAGGGACCTCAGCCGAAGTCCAAGCCCCAGCATGCTGTTGTGGAGGGCACAGGACCTGTGCTGACCCTCTGACTCACCTCGTGGGACACCCGTGGCTCAGGACACGCTCCATTTAGAATGTGTTTAGGAAAATGACTTGTGATGAGGGGAAATTTATCTTAGTAAGGCTGTATATGCGTAGAGTAGTGGGTAGGCTGGAGGGGTTTTGGAAAAACAAGAAATTCTTTTTCTTATCAAGTCAATTTTTTATTTCATAGGGGAAATTTTCATAGAAATTCTTTGAAAGGTTTTAACCATAAAGCTAGACAATGAAAGAATATTTATTGGGTACCATTAACCTGGTTCTTCCAAAGGCAGATTTGCCTTTAAACATGAAGTACGTCATGTACCTGGCCGTCAACGCCAGAGAACACGGGTTAATTTTGCTGTTTGTGCTTACTAATTGTAGCATCTTTCCAGGAAAATGTTGTGAAAGACCTTTTCCAAAAGCTTATTTCTCCCAGGCTCCGCGGCTGCAGGTGAGCTCGCTGGGCGTGCGGGGCTGGGATGTGACAGTGTGACCGCACGCAGTGCCCGGCTCCCCGGGGTGGCACCGGCCGGCCCACCGTGCCCTCAGTGGCGGCCTGAGCCGCGGCTGCTGCCGGGCCGAGGTGGGCAGGGCACCCGGCACGGCTCCTGGTGCAGGGACCTCGGCTAACACCTCAAGCAGGAGACAGGGAAGGCAGCCTTTTGTGCGGCCAGTGCGGACTTGTTCGTCTTTTGCTGGCGTTTCACTTGATTCCGGTGGCTTAAGTACATCCTGAAGGAGGTGATAAAGGCTTCAAACGCACCTAACATTTTAAGAGGCCGGGTTTGGTGCTTCTGGAGTCCCTGCAGCCCCCAGCCTGTGCCCGAACAGAGGCCGATGTAATTTCACACGCCTGGACGCGAGGCAGAAGGCTGTGCGTACCCAGTACACACCCTGTATCTTTTCCTTGTGCCTTCTCCCCGCTCCACACTCTCGTTCTCCCAGGATAAAACCCTGCAAAGTCCCTCTTCGCTGCTCTGCATCTTTTTTAGTTTGGAAACATCCTTGACGGGCCCAGGCCACGGGCGGCCCTTCCGAGCCTGGCCAGGCCCGAAGGGCCGCGCTGCCGCGGCGCCAGCGGGTCAGACCCCGCATCCCTGCCCCGCATCCCTGCCCCGCATCCCTTCCCCGCATCCCTGCCCCGGGACGGCGGCCCGGCCCCGCCGGGAGGCCCCGCTCTGCCGCCGGCCCCGCCGCCGTCACGTGGCCGGAGTTTTCTCATCCCGCAGCGGTATGAGGAAGTCAGAGCCGCCGCCGCCGCCCGCAGCCCGGGCGGGCGCAGCCTCCGCCGCCGCCTCGCCGCGGCGCGACATNCGCGGACGGCGGCCCCCGGACGGGCGGACGGGCTTTACATCTCCGCTCGCCCGGCAGGCTGCCTCTCTCCGGCGCTCTCCTCCCGGCGTGAAGCCCCCGCCGGCGCCGGCGCCGCCGCCCCGATGGAGCAGCCCCCGGCGGCGGAGGAGTGGCAAGGGGCGACCCAGAAGAGGAAGGCCTGGGCCAAGAGCCGCGACTCCTGGCAGGCGTCGGAAGCGGAGGATTTCTCAGCAGCGGCGCTGGCCCGCGGCGAGGAGGAGGAGGAGGAGGAGGAAGAAGAGGAGGAAGAGGAGGAGGAGGATCTCGGCGGCGGCGAGCTGCCGCTGGCCGCCGGAGCAGGTCAGTGCCGGGGGGCCGCGGGCCACCGGGAACCCCGCGGGGCGGCCTCGCTGTTACTGACTGTCGGCTTCTCTCTCCTGCTCTGCCCCTAAGGCTGCCACGGCGTTCCCAACGAGAAGATCGCCATATGGCTGAAGGACTGCAGGTGGGTGCTGCGGCAGCGGGGCCGGGCAGTGCCTTCGGGCGCGGAGCGGAGCGGGCAGCGGCGCTGGCACGGCCGCTCCTCCGGCTGGGCTGCGGGGAGCGGCGCCCCGAGCCCGCATGGCCACGGGGGAGCTGGCGCTCGGCTCGCTTCTCCCCTTGGCGTCTCATTAACGAGCCCGAAGGCTTTCAGCAGCCGGGGGAGGAACTCAGCACAGGGTCAGGAAGCCAGCATTACTTTGGAAGTGGCTCTCACCGATGGGCTCCAGTTTAAAGCTTCCACTGTTTCTTTGCCTGGTTTTTGGTGCAGATTGCAAGGAACGGTGCTTCCGCGGCATGGCCCCTGTGCTTACGGGCCTTCAGGAGTGATGGCACAGTTTATACTAAACAGATGTATTTGAGTCTCTTAATGTTTTCTGTCCTTAACTGGAGGCATGACATATGTATTCTGTGTTTCTATTACTGCTGCAAAATAATCTTTGGTGTTAAGAACAGGTATTGATGGAATTACTTTTTCTTCATCCTTAGTCACATAAAAGAACAAATGCTACATCGGTAGCAGCTGCTTTTGTCCTGTCTTTCTCCATTCAGTCCTAACCGCCCTTGGAGGCACAGTTGATGGGGAGAAGCTAACAATTAGCTTTCCAGTAGCTTACAATGACATTTCAAGACCTCTGCTATTTGATATTTCTGGTTTCTTTCTCCTTTTAAGAGCAGCTACGTTAAGTCAAGATTTTACCATGGAGATTAGCTGTGCGTTTGTGTTCTCTTGGTCCAGTAAGCAGCTGACTGATCTTACTCTGTAACTGAAGTGTGGGTTGTTTTATGGCTGCAGGATCCTTCATATAGTTTTCTCCAGATCTTTACAGGCTGTGCCTTGGATAGGGTGTTGGCAGCTACAGACTTGAAATCTCCTAACCTCTAAAATATCATGTTTAGACCTGGCGGACCATTCTTCCAAAATGCTAGAATGGGAGAAGATTTTCCTGACTTTACCCCAGATCTGTTGTCCTGTTGGTCTACTAAACTGTTTTCTTAGAAATCAGTATTGTGAATGCAGTGCTTACTTAGAAGTAGTTTTTGAGGGAAGAGGGCAAAACATTTAAGGACTGGAGGGGAAAGAGGCCATTGGGGGGATACTCTTCCTAATGCTGCACTGCCACTATGGCTAAATCAGCAGGATTTCTGTGTAGAACCTTCCCTGGCCCTGTAGAATTCCGTACAGAATTTAAGATACAGCACAAAGCTGCAAACTGACAACATGAACATCTAATAGATGGTCAAAAATCTTCAGTAATAACACAAAGCTTGCAGTTTCATACCCATGCTTTGGTAACTATCTGTTGTTAAAACTGGCACCACACATTTCCGTGGAATGTGTTTGCATCTCTGGCGGGTTGATTCCCAAAATATGGGAATCTTGTTTTGCAAATAACAGATGAAACACAAGTGAACTCTTTTGCTAGTGCAGAAACACAAATTTAGGTAATTCATGTTTCTGAAACCTGCCGCACTTCTTCCCCAGAAGCCTTTTAAAGTACAGATATTTGTTATTGTAAGTCGTTTCAGAGGAATCTTGTGTTCTCAGAAAGGCTTTTAAAAAAAGATTTCCTAAACAATGCTATTCAGACAGGAGTTAGCCTCTGCTCCGTGGCGTGCAGGGTGCCAGCATGGGCAGTTCATGTGCAATCCCAGCTGCCTGTGAAGGGCTGCACAGCTCCTGGTGTTTTCAACTGTAGAATAATTGTTTTGTGTGTGCCTAATGTACATGCAAGCAGTTGCTAGCATGTGCATTAAAGTGATAATTCAATGTGCAGTGTTTTAAGTGATTGTATGTATGGAAACCTTGAACTGATTTTCTGTTGATAACTGTATATAGGAAAAGAGGACAGCACTAACAGAGGATGGAATAGCCCTGCAGATACTACAGTGTCTTGTTTAAAAATAATGGTTGTGAAATTTACAGTTCGTAAGTTGCTCTCTCTGAAATTTACAATTTGTAAGTTGTTCTCCCTGAAATTTCTTACTTGTTTAATAACACTGGGTTTGCTGTCAAGCTTTGATTGCTAAGAAGTGTGGGCATACACAAACCCAGCTTCTATTTCTGTTTCATGACACAACCTTATTCTTACAAGTTAGCTCCCTAACAAGTTACCATGTAGCTATTACTACCAATGAAAATTCAGTTGCTGAGTACGATATTTTCTCTGTTACGTGTTTTCTAAAAGTAGTCCTTCACATTTTCTGTATATGTTTGTGAAATCAGAAGAAAAATTGGCACTTTTAAAATCTCATTTTCTGGTTTGAGTTGGCAGTGGCACAAAAAACCTTAATATCAACACACTGCATAAATAGATCTGCTTATAAGATTTATTCCTTTGTTTGTTTCTAAACAAACAATAGTGATATTATGTTTAGACAATAACATCAGTAGTGTTCTAATATGGAGAAAAAGAATTACTAGCTGTCCCTTGATATTTATGTTAGTGGTTTGGGGCTTTTATTACTTGGCATCTCTGCTTCACATCTGCTTTAGAGGAGAGGAGGGTTCCTAATATCCCATCTTACTTACCTTGGTAGATAAGTATTTTGTTGTCTTGGGCTTTTTTGTAAAGAAATAACTAGCAAACTCCAAAAGCGAAAAAAGCAAGTATTTATCATACTGTGGTAAGAATTATGGAGCATAAAAAATGTCAGATGTTACTCAAAGTCTCTGGTTCATTCATGTTTTGGGAATCACATGCCTTTGGCAAATACCTCTTTTTCTCTCTCCCCAGTACTTTGAAAAGGCATTTTGAAGTAATAAGAAAGCTCATAAAAGTTGAAGCACAAGCATTATACTGATAGATAAAAAGAAATTTTTTGTCAACTATTATGATGACGTGTATTATTTTGACTGAATACATTTCAACTCTGCCAGCAATACAGGGGATGTGGGAAGTATCTAGGAGCCATCTCCTGTAGATATGCAGGAAGTGAGTTCTTGAAATGCCTCAGAAAGAAGAGATTTTTTGCTTCAAGTTTAAAATAAACATGGCTTCTGCCCAGATAAGGTTGTAAAGCTGAGGTTGAAACACTTCCACGGCACAGTGCAAAACCAAAACCCTTGTCCCGCTCCGAGACCACCCGACCACAGCTGGTAGCTGAACAAATGAAGCTCTGGGATGAGAGAAAGCCTTGAGGCTGCATGTGGTAGGGAGATCCCATCCTGAGGGCACAGCAAGTGGAAGGGTCCCCCAGCCCTAACATTCCCAAGTGCACAGGGCTGCTCTGAGACAGAACCATAGGCCTCACTGGTGGAAAACAGCCTGGTGCAGAAAGGCAGAGCTATCCATGCTGTCTTCCAAAACGATTTTCGTGTGGTACTTGTCCGTTGTTTAAACTCCTGTTTTGTCTAGTTCTTAAGAGCAAGTTTTTCAAAGGCAGCTGTGTGCAGCTGTGCAGGTAGGGCAGCAAGGTGTGGTTGACAAGGATGCTTTTCTGGTAGCTGCTAATGTGCTGCAATGGTGACAGACTTAATTTCTAAAGGAAAATGCCAGCTTTGATGGATGCTTTTACTGCTTTCTGCCAGCCATTGCATGCAGCACTGACCTTGGCTGTCAAAGTCAATGCCAGCAAGTTTCTACATCGAAAACAGAGGCATGGGAGTAGCCACCAGGGAAGGAGAGGGAGAAGGTTGGGAGTGCACCCGTCTGAGCCAGGGAGCAAACAACCAGCAGAACATAACAACCTCAGAACATAAGGCTTCTCATAGCATGACAGGTTTAGACAATACATCCTAAGTTTTTTCAGACTCTGACTGGACAGCCATACAGAAATGCAGGAGATCTGAGTCTCAGCAGAGTGTGTCCTGTCACCTGGAATGTGCTTATGCACCTGGATGCTCTGGCTGTTTGCCTTGGAGTCTCACTGCTTTGCTTTGCTTTGCAAAAGGCATGTTGAAGTGAGCTTGCTCTGTATCAGCAGGCTGCATCTGGAGAGAGCGAGCTCTTTCCAGAGGGGAAAGAAAAATAAGGTTGTGAAGTGTAAGGTCTGTTAGAAAGCAGATGCAAACTTTCCTTGCTTAATTTGGCTATGGCACCAAAATAAATACAGTATCAGAGCACTGTTTACTTTCAGGTCTTTGGGCAGGTTTATGTGTTTGTCTAATTAAAAAAATCCAAATGAAACATGCATACTGTAGGCACATAAATCATCTGCTTTCCCCTTCTTTATGAGTATTATATGTCTGAATTTGTTTTGAGCTTTGAAAGTTAATGCTCTGCTACTTAGAAGTGACAAGGCTTTGGTTAAACCTGTCTGAGAGACAAGATGTGGAAACATCTAGCTAGTGTCAACAAATACAGTGTGAACCCCAGAGTGGGATTGGACCTGTCATTTTTGAGGCTTCTGCTGCTCCTTTCAAGCATCATGAGGTTCAGCAAATCCTCTGCCCTTCAGGCAGCAGCTATGAAAAGGATCATCCGAAAAAGAAATAGTGCGAAGAGCCTATAAAGCATCAGAACTGTCAAGTGACAGCTAACATAGCTGTCAGGATTTTTTATCTTGATTCTTCCTGATCATCAAATACAACTTTTCACCCCTCTCTCCAAGAAGTTTTAAATGTGTAGGAAAATGACAGCAGTTTTTGCTGTGTAGATGAGATTGAATTAATCCATTCAAAAATTCATGCTCATTTTTTCTGGGTGTTATGTTGACAAGTCCATCCTCAGCAGGGGCTGCTGCCCCTGAAGGTGTTTGAGCTTTGCAGTTATTATGTTTTGTTGTTTTTCTCTGCAAGGTGTATTTATTTAGAGGGCTGGGGATTGTTTAGGAAGTTATTGCCAGTCGTCAGATGTTTGTGCTTTCTGGGGGCGGAGGGAGGGAAGGAGGGAGGGAGGGACAATTGCTGCTATCACAAGCTTGTTACATGCTGTAAGGAAGGACATGAAGCAGCAAGTTTTTTAAGTAGTGTTAATCTCTTCTGTGGTTTCAGAACGCCTCTGGGAGCCTCCCTGGATGAGCAAAGCAATCCTCTGTTGAAGGGTAAGGAAGGGCTTTACCTACTGAAATCTCTTTTGCTGGAAACTGTGTTTTCAAGGACGTTCATGTGAGACCTGGTGTCTTTAGTAACAGTAAAAACCACAGCTGGGTCAGTGTTACAGAGTTATTCTCACAGCTGAGCAATTGTGCCTGTGAAACTGGAGAAGGGGGAAAAGAGCCTGAAGAGGTCTCTTTCTGGAGACCTTAGTAAGCTCTAAAAAAACTCCCAGATGTGCAAAAGAGGGAGGTGATTTTGCCTCCAAAGTGGTGAGCATTAGGCAGTCTCTGCCTCTAATAACTGTGGTTGCCACGCCTGAAAATTTTACTATCTGAGCAGGTCTGAATACTAAAGTTCAAAGTACAGTGGGAATGTGCAGGTAGTGACAGGATGACGAAGAATTACTTGCTGTGCCTGGAGTCTTCACTTCAGCTCCTAATCTGGTACAGGAAGGTGAGAGGGGAATGGCCCAACTGGACTCAGACTCTGGATTCTCCTGGTAAGATGTCTGGAGGATAGATAATGCAGCAGCAGAAGGCAGAGATGTGCTGAGTGGAACCTCCAGGCTCCCACTTCAAGTTAATTTGTTCGCACATTGACTTGGAGATGTTTCTGAGCACAAAACTAAAGCAGTGTTCCCTTTCATTTTTCCCTTTCAAAATCATTTGGCTGTGTTCTGAAATGTGACTTCTTGCTTCTTAACACATTTTCACTGCATGAGTAATGCAGGGATTGTAAATAAAGTCTGATTATTTTTTGTATCAAATGAAGTGTCTTGCTGATATCTTTAGATAAGCAGCTGGAAGGAAAACATTGGAGCATTGTAGTTGTTGAAGTGCTAACTGTATGTTTTCAGGCATGCTGGTGAGAAATGGAGGAAGTTTTGAAGATGACTTATCCCTGGGAGCTGAAGGTGGGTGTGGCAAGGTTATGACTCTTTTTAGCAAAAAATAATTATATTCAGTCGTCTGATTTTTATTTTGAAGGACAGCATTGGCTAGAAAATCAGGATGAAGCGCACAAAAACTGCAGGAAGAATTGCTTTTTGAAGTATTTAGACTATTGCTAGAGATAAACACTCTGGGTGTCTGACTCAAAGGCCAGAGGCATCCCTGAATTTGCTTCTGCCCTCTGATTTTAATGCCCACGATGACAGGATAGCCTGGAGCACTTACCAAAGTTGTGAGAAAATGATTTCTCCTACTTGCTCTTCTTGTCCATGGGTTACTCTTGGCAGCCATGCATGCCTCACTTCCACTGAATCCCTTGGGAGTGGCATGTGTGAGCTTTTGAAAGGAGGAATGAAATTCTGTCAGCCAGGAGGCAAACCCATTAAGAACTAAGTGCTTTTAAAATTGAAAAGCACCAAAGCTGAGTAAGTATACTGGATCAACCATAATATGCACTCTTCTGTTGCTAGCTGCCTGCCTTTTCTTTCTCTTCCCTTTTTCAAGGGGAAGAAGATGTGGCTGTTCTCCATGGACTTTGTAAAAAAGACTCTAGCCTTGATGTTGATCATAGATTAGAGGTGTCCATAAACCAACTAGAAAAAGCACTGTGGATTCTGTTCTAACAGCAGCCTCTTGTAAAATAAAAAAAAAAGTCTCACAAACCAGGTCCTGGGATTATCTGTAGGATAGGGGAAACAAGACATTATCTGCTTTCAGTGTTTAAAAAAAAAAAAAAAAAAAAAAGACAAAAACTACTCTCCCAGTTTAGCTTTTAATGTTTTTGAATTACAGCTTTTGCTAAGTGCTGGAACTGGTAGAAAGCCCTTTCCTTTTACATTAGTCTTGCCTGTAATGTCAGAATAGTGGGACAAGGCCTGGAGGAAGGAAATATCTTTAATTTTTAAGATTTAAGATTTCTAAGGAAAAAAAGTTTATCTGGTATTGAGTTTGATCTGATAATGATGGAAAAGCAATAAATGAGTCTCCTATTGTGATATATTAAATAGGATTAAATTTTCCTATTGACAGTCTTTTCTACATATTAGATTGTCTGTAGTACAAAGAATTCATAGGAAGAGTTTCTGTGTAATGATAATCCAAGGATCTGAGCATATGACCAAGAACAAAAGAATCAGTGGATTTTAGTACATCATGTCACTTTTTTCTTTTCAGTTTTTCTCATAATTTCCAAGGACTTCTGGTTTTTATGGGTCTTTAGCATGATTTGGCTTGTTCAGATGAAAAGATCCCAGTACTAGAATTGCTGGTTGATTTTTCTGGGTAAGGATGCGGATGTTTCTGCTGGGCTCTGCTTCCCATCCAAGAACAAGGGGACAACAGAGCTGCTTGAAATAGTGCTGCATGCCCTGCCAGACAGACAACCCCTTTGAGGCTGGGATGAATGGCCTGTCCTTGTGCAGCCATGACTGCCTGAGTCCAGATCCAAGCCAGAGCCCTGTGTGAATGGTACAGGGGACACTGGGCAGGGAGCTGTAACCCCAGGGCACTGCTGAGCTGGTAAAACCTATGGTTCAGCTGTCCAACTTAGTCACTGGATAATCTTACAGGGAGGTTTACCTTTATATTATAGGCAAGAATATTAAAAAGTAGAGATGTGGAATCTGTGTTTTGCATACATTCCTTTGCATACATTTCTTTCTGATGCCTTTGAAACCAAGAGAGAGGTTGTGAGGTTTCCCCATTTTACTCGTGGTTGCTGACTTTACCCTGCTGGCACGGCGGGTCGAGAGCAGAGTTTTCCTGGCAGGGGGTGACATCACTTCACTCTCTTCAGAGCTTATTCTGAGGGCTGCTCTAACAGACACGTGCTCCTTGCCTGTCTCTTGGGGCAAGTTGTTAATGCTGAGTTGCCTCTTTGGGGAATCTGTAATTTAAGTCTGAGGTTCAGTTCTGAAAGAATAATGCTGCCTGGAACATTCCCATGTGATCCAGCTGCAGGAAGTGCTGACTTCCCTGTCAGCCTGGTGAGCAGGTGCTTTGTACCTGGCAGACAGCCTCCCTTCTGAGCCCTATCAACTCCGAGCACATCTGCTGGCCCCATCAGCACCAAGGGCTCTTGTCCATGTATTGCACAGCTCAGGCAGCCAGGGCCCTGCCCCACTTTGCTGATGAAAGGATGAACAAATAGTCTCAGCACCTGGCTATGGGGCCAGCTTCCTTTCTTATATTCTTTACTTTCTCTACTGGAAGAGTCTTTGCGTGCCTGCTTGTCCTCTTCCCCTTCCCACCCAGGAACAGCCCTGCAGCTGGTAATCATTTCTTCAGTTGCAAAGCAATAAATGGTTTATATAACAATTACCAGCTTATCACAACTTAAATTTCGAGTAATAAGATTAATGACAGTATGTAAACATGTGTCCGTATGAGATTTAATTTTAAACAGAGCTTTAATAAACTAGATCATTTTTATATCAGCCGTATACTAGAAACCCTTGACAATCACATTTATGTGGAAAAAGTAAAATCTGGTTTATGCAGGACTGTTGGTAAACATGCTCACTGTCTGCTTCTTCATACTGATTGTGACACGTGTAGTTCTGAAGAGGTCTGGATATAACAACTTCTTCTTTCTCTACAGCTAATCATCTACGGAGTGATACCCAAACAGAAACATGGTAAACATCTTTTGTGTTTGTTTACTTCAGAGGAATATTTATACTGAAGGGCAGGGAGGCCAACGGTCAGTGGAAGTCATGGGGGCTACCACAGCTAAAGCTCTTCTGCTCATGTCTATTTACATGAGAGTGAAGGAAATGATCTAGATAACACAGAATGAGTCGTTAGGAGGTGCAGAAAAAAAAAAATCAGATTTTCATTCTTTTAGCAGGCCTGACATAGATTTTGGAGTATCAGGAGGAAATCAGAGAAATGACAAATCTTAGCAACGTATCATGATTAACCTTCTTTGCCTCACTGATTGCTCACTGTTTCAGAAATTTCAAGGGAAAATTAGTTTTGCCTATCACTGCAGATATTTTTTGGGAAAAAGACACTGAGAGAGGAGAGATGGTTAGAGTTTCTAAATAAAATGTGCTGAAACTAAAACCTCACTGAGACTTCAGTGAATACTGCACAGCCCCTGTGGAAATCATCATCTCTGTTCCTCATGAGCTGGGCTCCATAAATAAATATACACTCCTAGGTGAATCCTCTGCCACCTTTGGTTTCTTGGTGCCTGTTCTGGGGGGGGAACAGTTTGTTCCTCAGAGAGATTATCAGTGAAAGTATGTTTGAACCCAGGAAACCACCTAATGCTCAGGCAGCTTCTCCAAACGCAGGGAAGAAATAGTTTGGGATTGGGAAAGAGACTGGCCAGCAGCGTGGGCTGGAGCTCTCCTTGCTTCATTTCCCTCTGCCTGGAGCCTCTTCAGCTTCCCCAGCCAGGTCTGGGCAGATCGCAGCCCTGCAGTGGGGTGAGCAGGGTACCCGAGGCAGGGACAGGGTGCCCTTGCACGGAGAGGTGGTCCTGCTGGAGGAGGCAGCCACCCAGGGGAGGCAGGAAAAGGCAGGGCAAGGACAGCTCACCCGAGGCTGGGCTTCCTTACTGGAGGAGGGTGGGAACAGGGAGGGTGGGGCAGCAAGGGCAGATCAGGGTTTGTTTTCTCAGCTCGCATTTGCCTTCAAATTCGTACTGTCTATGTACATTTTTACTGAGGTGGCCCAGGGTTTGCTTTTGTTTCTGTATTTTAGTACATGACATGGCTAATATAAACCAGATAACGCTGAAGGGGAAAAGAGAAATTCAGCAGTGCTGGCAGGTTAGCTCTCCAGCGAGACAGAGAGTCAAGTCCCTGAACAATCGAGGTTTATCACAGGGGTGCTCTCTGTTTGCATTGACAGCAATGGTGTACTGGCAAAGGACAGGAGGCTGCAGTTCCATCAGAAGGGGAGAAGTATGAACTCTACCGGCTCTGGAAAAAGCAGTGCAACTGTTTCAAGGTAAAACTATGCTTAAAAGGTCTGCTTCTCAGTTAAATGGACTTGCCTTGTTTTATGTGCATTGCTGCATTTAGTAGCTGAGAAGGGAGTTTTCATTTGGGTGCTTGAAAAACGTGTTTGTTTTAGTTGTGGTTTTCAGTAAATGCCAACAAATGGACCTAAACATTAAAAATGCCTGAAATTTTAATGGCATTTTAAAATTTGAGCTCTGCAGAATAGGACTGATTTTAGAAATTACAGGCTTGGATCTGTGATGTGTCTGAGCCAGTGGCTCTCATGATGGGAACAAAAACTTTAGATGCAGAGATCCCCACAATTATTTCCAAACTAGTCTGAGCTGTAGGAGTCAAGAGTTCAATAAACCAAAGTGGTTACGGGGCTGAGTTAGCCATTTGGTAGAAGGGACTGTATCTTAAAAGGAGACAGGTAGATGGCTAACATCTTTCATTTCTCTAGTGTTTCTGAATTACTCGAGCTTTATGAGGAAGATCCTGAAGAAGTGCTCTATAACCTTGGGTTTGGAAGAGATGAACCAGATATTGCTTCAAAAATTCCAGCGAGATTTTTTAATTCATCATCATTTGCCAGAGGGATAGATATCAAAGTGTTTTTGAATGCCCAAATACAGCGCATGGAAGTGGAAAATCCAAGTTTTGCTTTAACAAGTAAGTATGTTTTTAAAGCATAGTTTATTTATGAGTTTATTAACTATGTAAACAACCCCAGAAGAGGTGTGTATCTAATATTCTGGCAGAACTCTGTTACAGCCTAAAGGCCACATTCCATTCAGAATTCATAATAAAACTCTTGCTTGGTCGTAAACAGGCAAGAGGTGACCACCAGGGTGGTACTCCTTGGGGTGAGTTGGAAGGGTTTGTAGTGGAGGAGGAAAATAAAAGGCATTCTTTAGGGTATGCTGCCTTCTGGTTTGTATCATTCTCATCTCTTACTCTGATCTTCTGTTGCAGCTTTAGAGCACTGAAACAAATAGCAATATCCCTCTGTTTCTGGTGTTCTTCAGTCCCTGGGTGGGATTTTTTTTCTGGGCGGCAGCGACCTATTTTTGTCATTGTTGAAATCTGGGGCAGTATTTCTATTGACTTGGACAGGAGCTTTGTTGGATCAGTAATGAGCACTGCTGAAATGAGGGCATAGCTGCCCTTTTGTAGTTGTAGATGGAGAGAGCAATGTGAGCAACACTTCCTTTCTAGCATTTTGTAAATAAACTTGCATTCACACACATATGCCACTTAGTCACTTTGGGAGAACTTTGCATGCTGTTCTTGTGCATTTAGTAAAGATTCTTTTTTCCATAGTAGGGTATCGCTTTCATGTCACAGGCCTAGGAATGTTCATTCAGCCTTAGAGGCCCCTGATAAAAGTAGGAGGAGATTTGTGGGGTTGGACAGAGAATATGATGAAAATTCCCTCTTCAGATATGCCTTGTGTTTCGTTCCTGTGCAGGTCGTTTTCGTCAGATTGAAGTGCTTACTACTGTGGCCAATGCTTTTTCTTCTTTGTATTCTCAAGTCTCTGGGACTCCTTTGCAGAAAATTGGTAGTATGAATTCAGTGTCTTCCAGCAAAGAGGCATCCAGCCCTCCCCCTCTGAATCGCAGTAATACGGCCAGTCGGTTAATGAAGACCTTGTCGAAACTCAATCTGTGTGGCACACAGCAAGCTGATGGCAGCAGCTCCTCATGTCCTTCGCCTGTTGAAAAAGGGAAAAGTCCAGCTGAAGTAGGGAGTGAGGAAAATGAAGTAAAAAATGAATCTAAATTGCCAAAATATCCTAAGAAGAAAGACTGTCCCTCTTTTTTGGCTACTGTAAAGGAGGAGATCTCCAGCAGTCAGACAAAGGCTGCGAACGCAGAGAGACCTGCGCAGCTCTTTGCTGTGACTGACGGTGCACAGGAGGGTTCTGTGCCACCAGCAGATGGGCAGGGTGGCAGGTTGGCCAGTGCCCAGGATAGGCCATGCGAAGAACCCGGTCTCTTGGACTCTCCAGGCCTCAGCAGCAGTTCCAGTACCTCTGACAGCAGTGTCCTGACACAGAGACTGTCCGCAGCATGGCCAGGTAGAGACCCCTGCGCTCCCCTCGCAAACCCGTCCGTAATGAGCCTGATGCTGCAGCAGAAGGACTCCTTTGAGATGGAAGAGGTGAGTGAAGATACATGACTTTGTTTGTGCATACAGTTTACATAACTCCCTGTCTGCCAGCACAGGAATGTTCCCTCCTGTGTAGTTGACAGTGTTTTCTCCAGGAATACTTTAAATTCTCTGAGTGTTGCGCTTTCTCAGCAGTTGCAGGCAGCTCTAATTGATCCTCTTAATGAAGTAACTTGGTGCTGCTGCTGCTGTTGTTCCTAAGTCAGTGGGAAAGTTCTCTTTGTTTAGTTATTTATTTATTTAATCAAATCCAGGTAATTGCTATTACTGGCATAACTCCTAGGAAGTTTTCCCTGTGTAAATAAATCTGGGTTAGGCTTTGTATGCAGCAAAACCTTGGGTGTTTAGTTTTTATCTTACTTAATTTTTTAACTAGAAATCGTTACTTTCGTTGCCTAGGAGTAAATTCAGTTTATTAATTGATGTTAATTAAAGATAAATTTGTGAATAAAGCAGGAGTTTTGCTGCAATGAAACAGAGGAGGGACTTTCATGAAGCACGAGGTGCTCATCTTGTGCAACTTTCGGTTTTGATAAGAATCTGCTATAAGTTGATTTATTTGTTCTCTGGAAATTGCCACATTGAAAGTCACTGTGACATGACTTTTGGCAATGGCTTAATTACAAATTCTGTGCTAGCTGTCTTTTATATATGCAGATATCCATTTTATATTGATAATTGTCCCAAAGGAATTTTAATTCCCAGGTTCCTGTAAGGGATTTGTTCATTAGGCTAGTAAACATGCAGCCTACAAGAATGCAATTTTTGTATAGACTTGCAGCTTGAATTGTAAGAACTGTCTCAAAATTCTTAAATGAGTAGATGCTTTTGTGGACACATTTCAATGTGACTGTTAAAAGTTTGGCAGTTAAGTTTTTTGTCTATGTGAAATAGATATATAAAACAAAGGATATTGTGATTTCACTGGTGAAATGAAGAAAGCAAGTGAATAGAAAAGCCTCAGAATTTTACAGCAAATGATGAAGTGATGATTTAGTACATACTGTGTCTGGTGTTATATTGTCATGACAAGCTCCTCTAGATCAACCAGTGTTGTAGCTGAAGGCACTCACTAAGCTAAAAAAGAGATGATCAAGCCTCTTGTGGTCCCTGGCACTTGTTTATTCCAGTGTGTCCTACCCCACATATTGTGTGGCCATCTACTGAACCAGAACAAAGGACTAGTCCAGTTGAGAGGGAAAAAAGAAACCCGGTGTATTTTGATTTATTTCTTTTTCCTGGCTTAGTTTTCAGCCAGATAATTTTCTTGATACAGCTCGTTGTGTAGCTACAAAAATGTTTGCATTGGCACAATTGGAAGGGACTGAGCAGCAATGCATTTTGCTGCATATCTCAGAGGAGAAATCCGTTTTTGGTACCCTAGGGCAAAACTGAAACAATTAATGTATTTTATGGACATGTACAGACATGTGTGTATGTGTGTATATTAAGAAAAAGGAGTGGATTTTTCCTTCAGAGTAATTTGGACTGTAAAGACTCACTGAATTCTGCACAAGTGCCATGTGTTTGCGAAGTTTTGGTTGACACACTTTGTGCAGTGATGCCAGGCATAAACACAGCTGTTTTGGCAAGAAAACATATGATGTGGGATGGGATTGTGGTGACTTTTTTGTTTATGCAATACAGTATATACTTATCAACTGCCTACAGATCCCTGGGAGGGAGGGATTCAGTTTTGCCGAAGACATTTTAGAACAATTCCTGGCAGCCTGGTTTTATTTTTGTGCGTCTCTAAGCAGGGTGTAATGAACAATAAACTGTATTAGAAACAGTGACAATAACTCCTCCCCATTTTCCTAGCTTGGCTTGGAGTACATTCTTATGCATAAGAAAGATGACAGATCTATCAAGGAAGTTCTTTCCATGCTTACGAATGCCTCGGAGGTTTGCGTGCCCTTCGGAAGTCTGTGGCTGTGAAGATAGCTAGTGTGGGAGTGAGTCAGGGCAGGATTTCCCCCAAACACCCACTCCTGAGGTGGCCAATGACAGTCCTGAAGGTCACTTAGCAGCATGAATATTGGCTGAAGGGATGGGGAAGGAGTTTCTGTGTGCTTGAGGAGCTGCACCGTGCTGTGGACACATTGGAATGTTGTCTCCCAGCCAAGGACAGGAGGTGGATGGTATTTAAATGAGAAGAGGCTTAGCTTTTGGAAGGCTGCAGATTTAGCCATCCGAAACTGGGAGGTTTAAGAGAATCAAGACACCTTTCCTGGAAGGCAGGTTTTATTAAAGTGGCTGTAAGATTATCTGCTGTTCTTT